>APFE031333719.1:135603-146988 GCA_000404065.3 Pinus taeda
TCTTATTAATTGACCCAACATTTAAATATTTAAACTTATTTACCGACACTACAACATGTCTCCTAAGGCTGAATATTACTTTTAATCTTTTATTATTTTTACAAACAAACATTTACACCACGACCCCTATATTAGGTTGTAAAGGGTGCAACAAGAAATTTGATTTGGAAACAAAGAATTTTTTTTATTTGGAGTGTCTTGATGGACAAGAGATTTCTATGGGTATGCAAGAATTCTGTTTATTGACTCTAATATGGATTGTGAATAACATTCCTCATATGATTAATTCTATCACTTTCCAAGCATAATTTCTACACTTATTAATCATCTGCATACTTTGTGCATTGCAACATTTCTTTAATGTGTTACCCTTTTGTTTTGAGCTAATGCTATAATGCCTTTTTGCCAAGTTATATTCCATATCATAGGTTAGATATTCTGTGAACTTTGACTTGCTTTGATTTTGATCATTGGTATCATCATAAGAGGTAGATGAGAACCGAGAAACAAGACACCATTGACATGATTATTAACATACTAGAGTAAAATGCTTTCCTTAATGCTTTATTTGTTACTGTCTATAGGCCCAATTTTCATTTTTTACCAAATTGCAATTTGAATATTATTAGAGACCAACTCTTAGCACATTATTTAGAGGTTCAACTCATCTCCCCTATAAATCCTCTAACATACTAAACATGACCTAAATTGTTAAGAAACACCAAATTTATTAGTTTCAGGATTATGACATTAGTGTATATGATGAATAATTGATGAAACCCTTAAGAGGCATTTTAGTGAAAACATTATCTAGTATGTGAAACCATATGGGAGACTTATGCACCAATTTATGCTTTGTCCATTTCTGCCACCTATGTTTGATACCAATAATTCTTTCAAGGTAAATATGAACCTTGAATCTTAATTTTTGAAGAAAATTTTAAGAAAAGGTAGTAAAATAATTGTCCCTCGCACTCAAATATACCTTAAATTTTAATTTTTGAATACAAAATTAAGCAAAGGTAGTAAAATAATGGTCCCTCAAACTCATATTTTAGTGCCACATAAAATCAAGGTAGTAGATGTGATGTTTCCACTTACCACATAGAGTTTATAGAAATTCCATATGCATAGAATGTTATGCTAAGTGGATCAAAACATGTAGAAGTTTCAAGGAATCTATACAAAAGAAAAAATATATGCTGAATTATTATAAAGATTAATAAATGAGATGATAATAATTTTACTAGAATCATGATTAGTTAGTATATGAATAGAATAATCAGCTCCATATTCTTATGAGTTTTTTTTTATTATTATGGAAATAGAGTTAAAGATTGACCTTTAGAAATAGAGGGGGTTACACAATTTAAATAAAAGATAAAAGAAAACCCCAGGTCTAAGAACCACCCTAGTCTCATAGGTGACTAGCCTATAGGAAACACAATAGAAGTAAACCAATAAATTATGTGGTGTGCATAAGTTGATATGACACTTAATCAATGATTGTTTTGTGTGAAAATAACTTATGTTGTAAACCTTCTATTCCCACATGATATTGCTGTAAATAAGTGATATCCATAACACCTAAGTGCTTCCACTCTGCAATTTTCATTTCATAAAAGTATTCAATTAAATCCAAAATAAATGAAATGGATGGAGACCATTTGTTGAGTAGTGAAATGTGGGTCAATCAACAAATTCTTAATCTTATTATGAACCATGGGAGTTGGAAGAAGTTAATCTCCACAAATATTGTACAACAACTTCAACATGTGAGTACATTACATTTGTAACTATACAACATTGGATGGCTTAGTGTAATGCGGGTTTCAATATGCCATCTACCCATATATAAAGGGGAAAGTCACTTGTGACAAGTAGATTGGACCTCTAAGAATCTATGTTGTGTTGTTAGGACAACCATACTTTAAAGGACACCACAACATTTGTGAGTTTATACCTTGGAGTGTGGAGGTAATTGACATCAAAGGAAGATTGTTCAATATTCATAAATGAGAACCATAGCTCAATTTTTTATTTATTTTAGTTGTGTATTTGTTGGGCATGGAATCCCCCCACAGCATGTTTTGGGGATCAAAGCCCAAGTTTTGAGTAATATTAGTTTAAAGCCCCACAAATTGTGGGCGTGGAATGTATGTTAGAGTCATAAGGTTGTCTTCCCTAAGTTTGAATATAATGTCAACCTACCCATGGTCTGCGGACCATGGGATTATATAAATAAGAGCGAGGCTCTAAGTTGTAAGGAGAATTAGACAATGATAGAATGGATAGAATGAGATAGCAAAGCATATAAGAAGTTTCTAAGTGTGTCCTAGTTTATAGTAGTAGGAAGAGGCTCTACAGCTAAGTGTACAGAGGCCTAGTAGAGTCAGAAGCTGAGTGCACAGACCCCTACAGTTGAGTGTGTAGGGTAGAATAGAGTTTATAAACGAAGGAAGATAATAATAAAGAGAAGTTTTATTTAAATTATGTGTATCTGTTCTTGTGTTATTATATGTTTGATCTCATTTGCAATTATACTATTTATTTACTGTGCACACTTGTATGAATTATGATTATTGTTATGTATAATTGAAAGCAAACAAATAAGCCAAGTTAATCAACTAATATTGGGCTACTAGTACGGACTTGGCTAATAAAATTGTTCAGCCCCCGAGTAGGGTTGCACGAAGGCAACATCTTAGGTTACAAGGTACGGATAAGTGCGCATAGCGACGTGCACGCAAGATCGAACCACGGACCACTTGAAAGCATCAGACATCTCTAGGGTGCAGAAACCTAGTTCTAGCACCCCCCGTACTACTTCAGGTGAGACCTTAGTCTGTGCTCCGTGGACTATTGCCGACAGGTCTAGTAGTACTAGGATTTGTTCGGTTAAATCATCTCCGATCCTGGGTCAGGCCCCAACAAGCCAAGAAATGGTTCTGTTTTTGGGATCAAGATCTGCATAACGGATGTTTGATGTCTTGTCACTAGAATCCAACAAAGAAAGAAATTGGAGGGTGGTTAGACAGAAAGATTCACAAGTTCACGCCCAAGGAAAATAGGAATCCATGTGTATGAAAAGAACAATGGTTGGAACACTATTTATATACAGAAATCCACAAAATTTTCTTTGCATCCTTCCCCTCTGAGTTATATGAGTGCATCACAAAGCTAGTAGATAGTCAGGGAAGGTGTAGGTTCGACAGACCAATTGTGTGGACTCCATAATTAGTGTGCAGACTAGAAGCATTGCAAGATAAGATCGTGCGCACTTTGGACCATTGGCTTGATTGAATTATAGGGGAGCTTATCATTGATTTTGCAGTAGATACAATATCCAGCTAAAGTAAGGCGGGACGACGCTTCCTCAAAGGACCACGAGGTAAGTACATTAAATCTTTGAACACATAGATTAAGGTGCTATTGTGTGAAAAGCAGGTTATGCGAATAAATTGATGTTTGGGGCTACGTGAAGTGGGAGGATATATAGAAATGAAGGTAACACAGAGATAGAAAATAGCTCGTTGATTTCACTGCAGTGGGAAAGTGAGGAAGAGCTAGTGAAAGTTTCTCCAAGGAGCGCGATAAGTTTGATAAGGCAGCGAATTCTGCGTATACCACCCCCACCTACACCGCCACCACTCTCACCATCTTCACCTCCATCTCCGCCCATACCACTTTTCCCACCACCACAATTCAATATGGTGAGCGCGATAAAATTGTCAGTATTCAGAGGAGTAGGGAACGAAGATCCCACCAATAATGGTTTGTGGTAAGGGCCGTATCAGAAGCACACAGATTCATGGATGACAATATAAAGAAGGCAACGCTGGTAAGCGTGTTTTAGGATCGTGCACTAACATGGTACATTAAGAATTATAATGACCATCCAAATGCAGGGATCACAGATATCCATGTTGCGCTGAATAGGGAATTTAGGAGGCCAAAGTTGGAGACGCAATTGATTATCAAGTTTAAGGAGATCACAATGCTTCCAGACGAGACCTCATGGGATTTGGATCAGAGATTGAAGAGTGTGATTCGCGAAGCAAACATGACCTTGACAGATGGGTAGCAATGCACATGGTTCGTAGTGTCACTAACACCACATCTAAGGATGGTGTTGTCACAGCAGAAGTTATCTGCCCATGCTGAACCTTTGGAGATTGCAATGACACTGCACGAAACCCCAATACAATATTCTAGCTTAGGAGTCCAACAAATCCACGTGCAACTGTAAAATTTGTATCTGGAAATGCAGAGTTTGAAACAAGATAGGACAACTCAGCCAGAGGCGCCTGAGGAGGTATGGTACATAAAATGCAAAGGCTAGGGGCATGACAAGGACCACTATCTAGTCTTCGCGAACTGCTTGGTGGGAGGAGGGTTGATGCCATTGAGACCAGAGGCACAAGCAGGACTGAGCGTGGCACCTGCATTATGGTGCATGATTTTTTAGATAGGAGGAAAACATGCTACAAATAATTGTCATCTATTGCAGAAGTATACGTAGATGTCCCAACAATTGTTTTGTAATTTCTATAGGTTAGTAGGCCATGATAAGTGCACCTGGAGGAGCTATGAACTAACTATGGATCAAACTTGTGCCTACAGAGTGCAGACCAAAATGCGAGCCCTCGATCCAAATGTGGGAATGGCGCCCACTAGATTTCAGGGGCATGGACGAGGTCGAGATGGAATGGGACTAGGAAGGGGTCGTGGACAGCTGATTTTTTACAATTGCGGAGGGCCAGAGCATTATGCCTGCGACTATACAAATTTGACGAGAGTGTCATTTTTATATTGTACTCAGTTTGATCATGAGACAGAGGAATGCCCTACACTAATAGCGAGGTTGTTTGATAAAGGGATACTCCCGCCTCCCTCCACTCAGAATTTGAAAATGATGAGGTCTGAGTCACGCGAAGAGGACCTTAATGTAAACATAGTTAGGCTCGTGTTACAGTGGTCTCCTATTCAATTTTGAATTGCGAACTAGTAGAAGATCCTACTAATAGGAAGATTGGAGGGCATCACGGTAGACATCGAAGGTGCGAGCACACTTGCAGATTTAGAGGTGATAGATATTATCAATAACAGCAATCCCTATCTCACGCTACTAGGAATAGATTGGGCCATTGATATGAAAAGAGTGATAAATATAAAGAAGCGCAAAATTATTTTTGAGAAGAAGTCATTGTGCATAGTGGTGCCTTTAGACCCTATGGAAGGAGCACGCTACATAGAGCGAGTGTGCAATGACGAGAGAGATGACGAGGTAGACTGTATCTACAAGATAACCACTCAGGAACAAGATTGGGTGAATCCTAGAGTGGATGACTGGATTTCATGGGAGCACAAAATCTCCTTCACATCAAATTCGTACAAGGAAACAGAACCATGGCAGAACCGGTTACACGAGGTAACCACACTCAATTGCAACATGATGGTAATATCACTGCACTGCATGACAATAGAGGTAAGGGATCTACCAATGTAAAATGGGTTGATAGTGGAGGATGAATTCCTGAACAAATTTGAGAGCGAAGTGATAGAACAGTAGTGTTTTAATGCTCTAAAATGTGCACTATGTGCTATGCCCGCAAGTTCATGGGGTATGCATCAGAAAAGCTTTGAAGATTGGCATGGATGCAGAAGGATGATGCACCTACAATTTGGGAAGCCTCCAATGAGTATGGAAGCAACACCTAATGCACAACATAGCCTGCATGCCCACCTATCCAGATGGATACAGGCATATGGTACATAGCCTGCACAAGTGCACACCGCTCTCATGACCGAGAATAGGAACAACAAGTGGAAGCAAGAAATATGAAGCATGCCAAAGAGTATCCATGTGGAGGCCTTTGACAAGGTGTGTGAAGTGCTGAACAGGGTCCACCAGGTGAAACGCATTGATTGGGACCTGCATGTACTAGTGGTTCGATGGGCCTATAGGACCATCTGCAATACCCTAACCGTGAGAGTAGTTCCGAAGCTGAAGTATGAAGAAAGGGTTGAAATCCCTATGGAGCATGTAAAGGCAAGTCCATGTGTAACAACACCCGTAGATACAATGATCCACATAGACTGGAATAAGATAATCACAAAACTACATGAAGTAAAACATATAAGACTTCAGGAAGAAACTTGATGGGGAAACTTTAGACTTTGCGAACTTGAAAAAGACCAGGTATGACTAAGAAAGGAAGGCTCTTTAATGGACATAGAGGACAGGAGACTGGAAAATGAAATAGAGGATGGCAAGGCAAGATGCGTACGATCATACTCACGAATTAGAGGACTATCGCCAAGAATTGGTTAGTCTGTTGCCATGGTTGGGACTGCATATCGCCAAATGCAGTACCCAAGGTAGCACCTTGCAAATAGTAGAGTGTGTGGTGCCAATCACCACAATGGTAGATGAGGATTCTCCATGAACCATGCTAGAGGACAAGATGGAGCTCTGCACGGTTGGTCCACCTGACTAGCCGTAGGAAGGATAGTCTTAGCACTCGAGCCAGTTGAAAGGGATCACGGGACTATAAAAAATTCTCCATGGGATCTCTGTGATATTGGAAATGCACACAAAATAAAAATGTCACATGGCTTGTGATCGAGCATGGAGGGTTGCGCTTCCGTGCAGGTTGGCTGGGACATGACTGTTGGTGTCACCATTCATGAAGGGATGTCCAATTTGTGGCCAAAGGGAGTAGGCGATGGGAATTTAAGGCGCGATTTATGGGCAAGGTTTGAGAAAATCTACCACCAAGAAAGCATTAATGGCCCAAAATTGGGGGGAATGATCGAATTCGAATTCGAAAAGCACTATAAAACTCATAGGGCTAACCAGCGAACAACACTTGGTCATTTGAGAATTGAGCATTTGAGTAAAGCACAAAGGGTTGAGAGCTAAGCGATAATTGAGCCCCCATGTTCACGACAGACTGAATATAGTGTAGAGATGACGACAACCACTAAGGATGGGTTGGGAATTGAAGAGGTAATTGTCGGTGAGGCTGCACAAACCCAAATGGTGGGGGATGTCTGAGAAGGCACCTAGGTGGTCACATAAATCCCTAAATCACCACGAACACCATGGCCTAAGAAAGATAAACAAGTAATGGGTCTAGTACACATGTTCCCGAGGAATCTGTGACAGAGCAAACTATCCATGGAAGAGAAGGGGAAAGTAGTCACAATAGAAATAGATGAGGAAGAAGAAGACCTACAAGCCTTGATCATTATAGAGGAAGAAGAAGAAGAAGTGGATATGGATATCCAACCATTATGCTCAACAAAAATTCCAGCATATGTCCCTCCGCAGAAAGGGAAAACCAAAGTACCAAAGAACCTGGACGAAACAGAAAGCTCACTCTAGACCTCGCTCCTCCCTGATAGCATTATATTTGAGGGCACACACCTAGGTTGTGTACCAACCATGAAATATGAAGACTAGGACCTCGTTGAAAGTGAGAAGTTCCCACACTTAGAGACCAGTAATTTAATGACGCAGAATACTGATGGGGTGGTGATCATGTTAGAGCTATGAAAATGTCTACGCAATGTGGAAAAGGTTGGGTTGTTGCACTTGTTATGGATACCACATTTCCACCGCACACCCATCACCATTTTCATCATCAGGCAGTTGCTTTACCTAGTGCATGATAGGTATCGATGGCTGGAGCCTATTCCCATCACGAAAGACCTCATTCACAAGATTTCTCGACTTCCTTGTACAGGAAAGGACCCCACGACTAAAGCCGGAAAAGGCATGATTTGGCTCTCGTAGAGGCCATGAAGGTGAAATATAAGCAAGAGAAGAAGAATAGGGGCTACATCATCTGCAACATCAAGGACAAAGGGGTGCATGTAGCAACCCAACTCCTATCTGGCAAAGTAATGAGGAAGTGTTGTGTCGATGAGGTATTGGCATTAGTGGTCGTGCTAGCTGAGTAGTGCATGGAGAGGATCTAGTACAACTGGGTTGAATTCCTCTACAAGGAGTTTTTGATAAACTATTGTGAAGCCCAAGAGTAGGGTAAGATCTTCCACTACATGTGGTTGTTATTATCCATACTACTCGTAGTGGGGGAACTACTGGAGAAGAGTTAGTGCCCAAACATTGAGAGAGAGTTACCAGAGGCCATGAAGTACACTTCGCTCTGGGCCACCAAGGACGTGAAACGGATTCATGACATCAAAATTTTCTGGGTTCTCATGGAGGCGATCATCTAGATGTGGATCAATAGAAGGCCATGCCTATAACCTATGGTGCATAATAGTCTGCAGAGTTTTGCAGACTTCAAAGCTGATATGCACAACATCTATATCAGGGTGTGAAAGGATCCAATGAAGCAGTGGATGAAGCTACCATTTGTAGTCGCAGACGATGTGATCTATACTATATTGGAGATATGACATCCCAAATGGCACACCCCAGATTTGGCAGAACTAGAGAAAGCAACAGCATAGAAAAAGAAGGATGATGCCAAGTTGCACGTCACCCAACTGGCCGAGAGAAGGCGGAATAAAAAAGCGACACTTGAGGTAAGGGCAGTGCACGAAGTGGCATAGAATGTCGTGAAGTAGAAGAAGGCAATAGAAGTAGTAGCAGCATAGACAACAGAGGCAACAACAACATAGGCAGACGAGGGCTAAGCAACATCCTCAAGGCAAGAGGCAAAGGAAACAGAAATGACAAAAGGGAGTGCGAGCTCAGGAGCTATGCCCACATAGCTAAAATAGCCACACATCGTAAAGAGATTAGGCCCAAGGAAGTAGGTCAAGGCCTCGAAGCTAGCCATTTACCTGATCACCTTAACCAAAGGTGATCTCCATGACATCGACGAGACAGTTCTCGATGTCACAAGTGTAGTGATTCAATAGTTTATGACGGAGCAACAGAGGGTGTTGGGGACCCTCAGGGTGTAGCTACAGGAGTTACAGGTGTGGCCCCCTTAGGAAGGTATCCTATCTACCCACATCATAGCAAGAACTTCAACAGTAGAGTAGATGCTACGTGCAAGGATGGCCAACACAATAGTCTTGCCAGAGGGAGTGTTAGTATCATCAAATATGATGGATCAAATGTTGCTTAGCATGATGAAAGACCTTGGCCTCAACCTGGTTGTTTTTCCTCGAGAAACATTATATCAGTTACAGGATGGGATAATGGTAGAGCTGCGGGCTAGGGAGAGCCACGCGATCCAGGTTCTCAATGAGCATAAAATTAACATAAAACAACTCAGCTTGCACCATGACGAGTTGGTGTTACAGAATCAACATTTGGTGCACACAGTAGATGATGCTTACTGGTGTGTCTCGAAGCTAGCCATCGTTGTAGACCTACCAGTAGAAGTGTGGATCCACAGTTTGGTAAGTGGAGTCTGTGACATGAGAGAAGAGGCGACAAGGGCACAACTGGAGCTGAATCTCCATATCTCCGAGCTATGGTTGAAGGCGCAATCTTCCACTCCCTCAGAAATTAGAGAATAGTGCGTCAGTGCTATTGTAACAGGGTTGGAATATATTGGAGGTGTAGTGTGCGATTGTACGAATATGCTGGAACAAGCATTGGAGGTCCTCACGACTTTGCAGGAGGATCCCAACATCTAGCAGCTAGAGACAGAGGCATGCGAACTCCAATAGCAGTACAACAGCATCAGAGGGACTGCGCAGATAGTAGTGCGCACTTAGTGGCTCGTGAGGATGCAGCAGGCCAAGGAATTAAAGGAGCAGGTGGATGCGACGCGCCATAAGGAAGCAATTCTCAAAGAGCACATTAAACCATGGATTGACGAGGCCTTCACATTCGTGGCAAATATTGAAGGGAATTTCACACACGTTCAGGGGATGCATGCATAGATGCAAGGTAGCACGTCAGAAACAGAGGCCTTAGAACAAAGGATGTAGTAGGTTTAGCAAGAAGCATCTCAGTGCGATGTCGACGTCAGTACCATATGAGAACAGTTGGAGGACTCCGTGCCAAGATATTTGTGTTAGCAGAGTGACTCGAGGGCAAGTCATGATGTTTGTGTTAGGGGCCTATTGGGCATGGAACCCCCCCAGAGCATGTTTTGCGGCTCAAATCACAAGTTTTGAGTAATATTAGTGTAAATCCCTGCAAATTGTGAGCACGGAAT
This sequence comes from Pinus taeda, assembly GCA_000404065.3. NCBI lineage: Eukaryota > Viridiplantae > Streptophyta > Pinopsida > Pinales > Pinaceae > Pinus > Pinus taeda. The sequence goes on from APFE031333719.1 coordinate 145,758, forward strand.
GTATGTTAGAGTCATAACGTTGTTCGCCCTAAGTTTGAATATATTTTTGGCCTACCCATGGTCTGTGGACCATGGGATTATATAAATAAGAGTGAATCTCTAGGTTGTAAAGAGAATCAAATGATGATAGAATGAATAGAATGAGATAACAAAGCATAGAAAAAGAGTCTAAGTCTGTCTTGGGTTGTATTGGTAAGAAGAGGCTTTAGAGTTGAGTCCACAAAGGCCTAGTAGCGTCTGAAGCTGAGTGCGCGGATCCCTACAGCTGAGTACATAGGGCGAAATAGAGTCTCTAAATGAAGGAAGAGAATAATAAAGAGAAGTTTTATCTAAATTTTATGTATCTATTCTTGTGTTATTATATGTTTGATCACATTTGCAATTATAATGTTTATTTACTGTGCACTTGTATGAATTATGATTATTGTTAAGTATAACTGAAAGAGAACAAATAAGCCAAGTTAATCAACTAATATTGGGCTACTAGTGTGGAAATGGTAATAACATTGTTTGGCCCCCCCAGTAGAGCTACGCGAAGGAAGCAACTCAAGCTGCGAGGTACGGGTAAGTGCGCGTAGAGACGTGCATGCAGGGTCAAACCGCAGACCACTTGAAAGCATCAGACATCTCCAGGATGTGGAAACCTTGTTCTAGCACCCTCCCATACTACTTCGAGTGATACCTCAGTCTACACTTTACGGACTGTTGTCGAAAGGGCCAGCAGTACCAGGATTTATTTGGCTAAATCATCGCTGAACCTAGGTCAAGCCCCGACAAGCCAACAGTATTAATATAGCCATATTAGTCATACACATAGATTCCTTCTATTTGAAATCAAACCAAGAATGACATATAATATTGTTCTAAGCATGCATATATCATATGGCGAGAAATCCACATAGATGAACTTTATCTTACAACACATCCAACAAAAATAGATCAACACATATTTGGGGGATTACATGATATTTTCAAAGACCCCATGGAAGTAATTTTACATTCCTATGTTTGAAGTCACATTGATATTGTTCCCAACGTTCCATTAATCAAGAAACCCATACAACTTATTGCTAGAGAATGACAAGATTCAAAGATAAATGAACAATATTTTATGGAATACATGGGACAAGTTGATTGCTTCTCCATGCAAAAGTTATAATGTGGTCATTCTAAAGAAGGATAAACGATGAAACTTTGAACTTCTCCATTAATTATCACGACCTCTACAATA
>APFE031333719.1:150316-165025 GCA_000404065.3 Pinus taeda
TGAGCAAAGGCTTTAGAACCAAAAACTCTCAAATGCTTAACTGTAGGCTTATAGCTAAATAAAACTTCAAAAGGAGTTTTGAAATCTTGACTTTTTGTTGGACTCCTATTCTTTAGATATACTGAAGTATTAAGTGCTTTAGCCCAACAACCATTAGAAGGATTCTTACCTTTTAACATACTGCGAACACCTCCATAAGAGTTTTGTTCTTCCTCTCTGCAACCCTGTTATGTTGAGGAGTGTGGAGTACTGTAAATTGTTGTTGTACCCCATGATCTTTGTAGTATTTGAGAAAACAAGCTTTCTTGTACTCTCTCCCTTGATTCCAGCGGAGAATCTTGATGCATTTACCTATCTACTTTTCAACCATACTTCTGAACTCCTTAAGTATTCAAAAGTGTGGCTCTTCTTCCTGAGGAAATACACCCAAGTAAATCTATTGCAGTCATCAATAAATAGTAAAAAATAGTATGTGCCACCTAATGACCTTGTCTTCTTAGGACCACATAAATTTGTGTGTACCAGCTCGAGTATATCTCTCCTCCTTCTATGAGCATTCATAGGAAATTCATCTTTGTGCATCTTTCCAAGTGCACATGCATCACAATCAATATGGATGGGCTTTAAAACAGTAAGACCTTCAACTTTACCTCTTTTTTGTAATAGATGCGGATCATTGAAGTTAATGTGGTGCACTTTTGACATTTAGCTTGTACAATCCTCCCACACAAATACCTGATGCAATAGGCTTCATACAATCCAACATGCCTTTAATAACACAATATGATTTATAAAATTCTACCTTCAGAGTCTAATCAGTTATCATAAAGACAGAGATCATATTTCTTTTATCTTGGGTACATACATTATATTATGAATATGTCTAATATTTCCATCAGGAAAAACAACAAGAATATTACCATAATATTTCATTTGGTACTCTCTATGATCACGAAGATACATGTTTGCTCCATTGCTAGTCTCTTTGAAGTCTTCAAACCACTGTTTATTCCCTGTCATGTGGGTGGATGCACCTGAGTCCACAAACCAGGTATCTGCTTCATCATCCTTAACTGAGAATGCAGAGTGAGATACAATTTGTTTAATGTTCTGACTCTGTTCCTCATCAGCGAAATGACCTGCATGTTGTTTATGTCTCTGTCGGCCTTCATCAGACTTCTTCTTCATGCAATATCTAGCTATATGGCCAGTTCTACCACAATAAAAACATTTGGTCACAGATTCATTTCTATTGAAAACGTACCTTGTGGTGGGGGCATCTTTCTCTGTGGGGTTTCACTTCTCTTCTATGTTGCCTTTGGCTTTCCTTTGAAGGGCTTCTTCTTCTCCGTTAGGGCCAGATCTAAACTCTAAGATTTATGAGTCGGTCGCCTTTCGTCCTCTTGCATGATGATCCCTCTCAATTCTTCAAACATGGGGGCTTTTTCTCTTGCATTCAAGCTAGTGATGAACATTCGATACTCGTCATTCATATCATTCATGGTATGAATGACCAGATTTGTATGTGACACAACTTCACCGATGTCACCCAGCTTGTCCTTGAGCTCCTTGATCCGCGAAATAAATGCTACAACTCTCTCATTCTCCTCCATATTGATGGAGAGAATCTTGCTTTTCAAGAACAAAAATCGATTGGTGTTCATCACCTCATAGAGATCCTTGAGCATCTTCTAGATTTTTGGTGCAGACTTGGAATCGTGGATATGGGGAATAATCCAATCTCTGACCAACAATTTCAGGAGCATTCTCGCCTTAGTCTCTTGCTTATTCTAATCTTGGATTGTTGTTGTTGTTCCTCTTGCAAGCACGTTCGGCTTTGCCTCATCATTAGTCATAATTGCCCATGCATTGTGTCCCTCAAGCAAGGTCTGCAACTTAAATTTCCAGTTAAAATAATCAGATCCATCCAAGTTGTTATTCTCATTGAGGTATGCTTCTACTAACTTATTATTCATCTTGAATAAAAAAAACTTCAAGCAAGGCAACATAAAAGAAAAAACAACCCTAGATCTTATAAGATACTGCAAATGCCAGATCCTTTCTTTCAATGAAAACTTCGATTAGATTGAGCCCATATCCTTCTTTTAAAAGATCACTCCAAATTCCTTCTTTAAAAAATTCGCCCCCTTTATCAAATAATAAGCCCCCCTTTTAATTAAACAAATAAATTAAAATACTTTTAGTTTAAAAACTTTAATTAATATCTTAATTTAAAAAATTCCAATATCTGCTATCAAATTCACTATCGTTTTTGTGTGTGCATGTGTAGCAAACGCTTTGCCTCCAAACCGCAGATCACTCAAAACACGAGCATGTACACTGTTATTACCATGGCTTGGACATACAAACAATGCACGCCTCACTAGGTTGGGCCCACCACGCTCACCACGCCACAGTCATCTCTCCATCATCATCGACCGTCATCTAGTACCAGCACATGGGACTTCCAAGCATACCTCCTCATGTTGGCTGGTACTCCTCACGCATTCACAGTCTCCCCCACGTAGGTGGAGCTCATCCCACTTCCGCTAGGCAATAAAAAAGGCACCAACAGACAACACCGTCATTGTTGGCAGAGCCGACGATCTGTACCAATGAGAAATCACTCCCCCAACCTTCACCAAATTGATCAATCGTTGTTGATGTCGACTCACCTGCAAACTCACCAAATTCACAAAGGGTTGTCGTTTTAAACTTGCAGAGGCCTCCCCTTCAACGACATCTAACCTGCATCCTATTCTCACATGGCACCCTCGGTGCCCTTTGAATGCAGTAGAGCCATGCCGACGAGGAAAATAAAAAATGAGTAAGGCGGGACTGGATCGACGTGACTATGGCACTGGATCCCGCATTGATCGATGGCCAATTGCCCTTAAAAAATGCATCTCCTAGATCTGCCTCCTAGGCACATAGATCTTCCTCCCATCTTTCACTTTAACTCCTCCACTTAGGGTTACAGGTAGTCCCCAACCCTGTAGCTCCGATACCATGTTAGAAATAGAAGAATCAAATTAATTGAATTGAACCTGTGTAGCTCACACGTGTGGAGCACCACTTGGAGACTACCTCTGTAGAACATGCTCTACCCTTACAATCATTAAATGAGAAATATATAATTCACACACAATTAGGGAAGTTGAAACAACACCCTAGAAATCAGGAACAAACTTCTAATCTAAGTTTTAGTTGAACCGTCACTGCATTGATACATTTCATCATTAATCTCAACACTATTAAAGTCTCAACATACCATTCACTCAAATTTCTAACAATATACTCATTATAAACGTAACATATCCCTTACATGTGAGAAAGATAATACACCATCCCAAAACCAATAAACTAAACACAATTAACAACCTAACAATATATATTCATACATATACTATCATTAATTCTTTACAACTAAACACATATATTATTTATTGTTATTAATATCTCTTTATATATGGTTATGGTTATTTTATATATGTTAATAACGTTTATAACATTAACAAACAATATGCTTACCCCAAAAATGATCCATTAATATTCAAACATCTTAAAAAAATATACACTATTAAAATCTACATATAAAAATATCCTAAATTTACCTTTACTTTATATAATAGTAGTATTTAATTTCTTTAAAAGATATCAAGATATCCTTTTAGTATTGTATAGTGGACACTGATATGATGGAATCCCTTATGTAAAATTCCATCCCAAAAGCGTAAATCATTGTTACATGATCAAAATTTGAACTAAAATTCAGTAAGGGAAAGTTTCAACTGAATTTAAGTGCAGTTTCCTTAAAAATACCTCTATCAGTGCCCACATATTCCGTGCACTGCCTTTTTTCTCTCACTCTCTTACGTTATTTACTCTCTTACTCCTCTCTTACAATTTTCAATCCTACTTGAAAGTTGAATTCATCAAAAATTTTGTCGTTCTCCGTGGAATATTTCTTGGGTGTTCACACATTAATGTTGAATAATACTCTACTTCACTTTTTTGCACTCATTTTTGAATTTATCAAAATTCTTTTCCTCTTCCTGGGACAGTTTTCTGGTTAAAATCTGGCAATAATTTATTGGAATCGCAAGTTTGATAGCTAATTTCTGCACAATCAAAGCGTCCCAGAGATTTTTCAGGGTGCTGAATCCAAATATGCAATTAAGAAATCATTTTAATTGCAACAAATCAAGATTTAACCTCAAATTCTTCTGCCGGATTCCGTCACCGGAATCTCCAAAAATCACATTATAGACAACTCCTTTCCTTAAGTGTTCACACATTAATCTTGATTAATACTCTACTTCACTTTTAATACTCTACTTCACTTTTTTGCGCTCATTCTTTCCTTAAGCGACGCAAACCTGTGATAGTGTATGCGCTGTTAAAACTGCAATACAGTATACGTATTTCTGTTTGCCTTAGTGATTAAGTTTTTGGCTTTTATTTATTTTGACTTGAATTTGTTTATAATTTTGTTTATTTTTGGAATTACAAGTTTTTATGAACTCTCTATTTTTAAATAAAAATATTAAATCTATATATATTCAAAACCAGATAAATTGATTTTAATTTGACCAAAAATTATTTCTGCACTAATTTGACCTTTGTATACTCATGCCCGTATATCCTCTCCTCCATGTAACCTCCTTTTATTTGTCGCGGAATCTGAATCTGCAGTTGACCAATTTGAATCATCGAGCAGAACTTATTTCTCCAATTAGCAGAAGTCACACAATTTCATGAAAATCTTCTGGGGGAGGAAATGGGTCTAGGATATACCCTACAAACAATGGGAGGAGGATATTTTATATACATGTAGATGAAGATATTTAAAACATGAAAGTAGAGGAAGATTGACCGAATACAAGACGGATTTAATCTAAGAACTAATGGAACTGTGCAGAGAGACTTAATCGAGTCCTTGCAAATACTTCTACTTGAACTTAGTTCTGATTTTTGGCCCTTAAGGATTCGACAAATAAATCTAAATTCTTGTTAGAGGACCCTTCGTCTAGCATCACAACCTCCTTCACAACCTTTCTCATAGGCTCGATCTTCAATCTCAGCTTATCTCGTTCTTCTATATCCATGAATTTCTTGAGTGTTCTTGCGATTTCATCTCTTCCCAACAGTGCTCTATTGTTTTGGAACATCCTGCAACTCCCACCCAAATCCATGGCCACTCCCCATTCTTCTACAATCAACCTTCTGTTTACGCATTGATCGGTCAATAATGGAAACGCCAACATGGGTTTTCCCAACCATAAGCTCTCAAGAATGGAGTTCCATCCACAGTGTGTAAGAAATCCACCCACAGAAGGATGAGACAAAACTTTTAGTTGAGATGACCATTGAACCACCAAACCCTGATCTCTGGTTCCCTCCACAAATCCTTCCGGCAGAATGTTTTCAGCTCCGGACTCAACGATATCGGGACGAAGCACCCAAATGAACGGTTGCTTGCTTTCTAATAATCCCATGGCCATTTCTTGAATTTGGTCTCTAGAAACATGAGCATAGCTGCCGAACGAGATATAGATGACTGAGCTGTTGGGCATGGAGTCAAGCCAGCTGGTACAGTCCGATTCAGGCCACATGCTGGTCCCTTTTGTCTCGTCCTTGTCACTTTTGTCATCAAGAAAGGCTGAAGGAAGCAGAGGACCAACTGACCAAAATGGCTTTCTCAACTGCAACTCTGCAATCGTTCGGATCTCAAATTCCTCCACTGTATTAGAGACAACCCAATCGGCTCCATGAGCAGATTGGAATGCTGCGTATATTATTTTGTGTACGACAGTTGACACATCCAACTCCTGCAGATAGGAGGGAAGATCTGTTATCTTCAAAGCTGAAACCCCAGGGATGTAGTTTATTGACCTCTCATGCTCTGCAAAACAACAAAACCATTTTCAAATTGTAACAGTATATTGTTGGATTGCAAAAATAATCCGCAGAGTAAATTTGTGCGATCGACTTTTCAAATGTATAACAAGATTCACTATCATGACCAATTTTTCGAGTGTTTCAAATGTATAACAAGATTCATTATCATGACCAATTTTTGGAGTCTTTCAAATCTATAACATGATTCATTATTATTTGTCTTTTTGTCCGATTGCCAAATTTTCAAATTTATAACATGATTCATTACCATGACCAATTTTTGGAGCGTTTCAAATGTATAACAAGATTTCAAATCTATAACACGATTCATTACCTGACAGATTTTTACAAAAAAAATTGTTGAAAATATTAACATGATGGACTTTTCCAATCTCTAACAAGATTCCTCATCCGGATTCATCATCGGGATCAAAGATTCTTCATCATCCAGATGACAAGGTTCATCATCAAAACCAATTTGTGGAGAATATTCACATAAAAAAAGAATCAGTAGAAGAAAATACCATTGTTGAGAAATGGATGATGGCCATTTTTCACCAGCAGATCCCAATGATAATAGATGGAGAAAACAACCGCTGGCTCTGTCCAGAATGAAGCATGTGGAATCTGAAATTTCTTGGCGACGCTATCACACCAAACAAAAAAGGTGTCAGCAATGAAACAGGATACAGGGGGCTCCTTTGTACTCAGATGCGCGAGGAACTCCTCAACGTGCAGAATCATGTTAGTCCGCAAGGACTCCATAAACTCATCATGATTCAACGATCTGTCAAATTCCACGGGCAGTCCATCGCCAACCTGAGCAGATCGCATATCCAGGCCCGAGCTCCTGGCAAAGGAGATCACAGGATCCTCGCCATTATGCGCCTTGATGATGTTGGCATGGCAAGATTCTGTATTAACAAACGTGACAATAACGCCCTTGGCTGCAAGCTTCTTTGCGAAATTAAACATGGGAATAATGTGGCCCTGCAAGGGATATGCAAACGCAACCACATGCAGGGGTCTGCAACACCCTTCATCGCCATTGCTGAGAAGCATTCGCGTCATTGTGCAGCAAGAGGGCTTGGCGCTATATGATTCAGACTCCTCCTCCCCTTTGTGGACTTCAGACCTACTTTGTGTTATTAATAATAGCAAGTAGGGTTGGCGTCCTTATCATATCAGATCAATGTGCAGGCTGATTTGTCATCTCCGATTCCTTCCTTTTTCGTCTGTTATGACAACTAGGCATATAACGCCATTGACTCCGAGTCGCCGACGATTTTGCCTTGCATTGTCGTGACCTAGATCCCTGCCACGCTTCACCAAGTGTCGTGTCCAACATTTCCCATGTATTCCAATGCCAATGCACCATGACAATGCACCACGACCGCTTTTTACTTTTCAATATTTCCTTGATTGAATAAACTATCCTGAGAGTTATCTGTTAGGATATTTAAATAACTGTTTTTGCTATGAGGATATGATGTCTAAAAATGGGATGCGGTCTGGGAGTCGTTTATTTGGAGTTTTTGGTGAGAATATGGTGAAATCATTTTTTATAAATTTATTGTTTTTTGTTATTTAGAATGGAAGTTGTTTACCTATGAAGTAAATGAGTTTTTAGTTTTTAGATTAGAATTAGGTAATTTTTTTTTTCAAAAAATTTAATGGTGAAAGTGATTGTTTTTTATGGCGGAAAAAGATTCAGCACTATTAAAAGTTAAATTTTGAAGTTTGACAATTATTCCTGGTATTTCCTAAAAAAATACCAAAATTTTACCCAAAAATCCATTATTTTTTAAGTCAAGTTACTACATTTTTAAGATCTATTTTTATATCCTCAAAAATTCCTCTTATACTTTTGACTGTACATATAAATTCAGCATTTTAAAAAATAAAATAAAAATCCATTAAAACACTCATATCACTGAGACTTTAACACAAACTTGTAAACTTGTGATTCAAACAAATCTTAGTAAAATATACATAAATTCCACTCAAAAAAATATTTAAAAAATTGTCCATTAAAACACTTACATTAGTTAAACTCAAACTCGTGATTTAAAAAAAACCTAATAAATTATACATTAATTCAACCCAAAAATATCTTTAAAAAAAATCCACGAAAACACTCAGATTAATTACTAAGATTTCAATTTACCTACACGATTTAAACAAACCGTATAAGTAAATGCAACCCGAAATATCTTAGAAAAACTTCATGAAAACACTCGGATTACTCAGTCTTCAAATCAAACTTATGATTTAAACAAATAAAAAAACTCACAAAAGTATAATAAATAGATTACGGGCTAGAAATTATCTTCCACAAGCGCAAGGTGCTGATCATGGGTTACAGATGGAATCCCAATCGCCGTCAAGTTGCTTGCCCGTATTCATCATGCCTTATTCATCATGGGTTACAGATGGAATCCCAATCGCCGTCAAGTTGCTTGGCCGTATTCACCATGCCTTCTTCGAAGTAAATTATTGGGGAGAGAAAGCAGCATGTGACGTGCACAGGTTTCAAGTGACAATGGGGATTAGGAAAGGGGAGTTGTCTATAATGCGATTTTTTGAAGATTTGGGTGATGGAATCCGGGGACGAAATTGAGGTTAAGGGGAAAAAATTGAGGTTAAATCTTGATTTGTTGCAGTTAAAATGGGTTTTTAACTGCATATTTGGATTTAGCACCTTGGAAAACCCTTGGGACGGTTTGATTGTGCAGAAAACTTGCGATTCCGATAAATTGCTGCCAGATTTTGACCAGAAAAACCTACCAGAAAAACTTTCAAAAAATCGCATTATAAATAAGCAGTAGTCTATAACGCGACTTTTTGAAAGCTTTTCCAGCGGATTTTTCCGGTCAAAATCCGGCAGCGATTCATTGGAATCCCAAGTTTGATAGCTATTTTTTGCACAATCAATGGCTCCCAGGGGTTTTCCAGGGCGCTGAATCCAAATATGCAGTTAAAAAACCATTTTAACTGGTAAAAATCAAGATTTAACCTCATTTCTTCCGCCGGATTCCATCACCGAAATCTCCAAAAAGTCGCATTATAGACAACTCCTATAAATAACTGCTTAAGAAAATGGGACCCCTATCACTGACAGGTTTTCTCTCAGACGGACAGGAAGGGAGGTAACGTGTTGTCGCGGTAGAAATTGGAGGTAACGTGTTGTCGCGGTAGAAATTGCTGATGGCTACAGAAATTTTTTTTTTCAGACTGACAGGAAAGTATTTATAGTAGAGGCAGGTTTTCTTTCAGAGTGACAGGAAAATCAGTGGAGCCATACATCTTTGGAAAAGTTGAGTAGGAATTGGTAATGAGCACAGGCAGGCGTGCCCTCAGACTGACAGGGAAGTCAAGTGGACTGATACATCTTAGAAAATTGTAGGTAGAATATCAACGCAAGTTGCTCACTTTGGTACGATAGCTCGTTGTACAAGTGGAAGCATTCACACTCTCATTAGGGAACGATTCTTTGGATGCCAAAACTTATTTCGATAATAAAATAGGATATTTTCGAAATTCTGCAGATGACCAGATGTCATGAAAACGAAGTGTTATGAATAAAAAGCGAATGTTAAATACATTACCAATTAAATTTTAAGAAAGTTCCTATATCATCTAGAATATTCTAGAATATCGAAATGTTAAAATTTAAATTCATTTATAAAAATATCTAAAATGTCAAAACTACCCGAACTTATTTTATATATTAATTTGACAAAAAAATATTTAAAATATCAAAATTAAGAAAATTAGTTAATTTAATTAAAAATGTTCTAAAATATTAAAATTAAAAAAATTAATTATATATAATTGATATTTAAATGTATTAATTTTCATAATTCTGAATATTGGAATCCATTCCAAACTACTCCAAAACTTATTATTATTATTAATGTATTTATATTAACATTATAAAATTATATAATAATAAATCTATCTTAATCATTAACTCATATTAAATAATCTTGCATAAAGAAATGTTTGTATTTATCTTTATAAATAACATTTACGACATGTAAGTCTTAAGGGTTAGTTCAGTGAGTCAAAAACGGATGTCATAGGGTGGAATCCACGGGAAGTCCTTGGGGTCAGGTCTTGGAGTAGGCCAAGGGGCGATTTAGCCTAGCTATTGCCCAAATTTTTCCATAGACATAGCGATCACTCACTGACCAAGATGCTCGTGAACCACATGCAAAAAAAAAAAAACATTTACGACATATTATTTATTATGGCGGTATAAAAAAAACTCTTCATTTGTTAGATTTGACTTAAATCTTGTTAGCATAACTTCAAATTTTTTTTTTAATCATAGTCTTGGTATCAAGTGTGATAATGTTGTCCTCATATTCTATGGGCATCGGATTCATATGCTATGTGGACTCGATTAACAAAATTTACATGGATGGTTGACAAAAATTGTATTCACGAAGATTGTTTGAAATTCCATTCATTAGGCTTGAGTGGGTATCAATATTTTTTTTTTACTTTATCGTCTTCATATTTTTTTTATCTTATTATTTGATTTTATATGATTCACAATTATTTCTATTATTTGATTTTATATGGTTTACAATTATTTGAATTGCTATGGTTAATAATAACGCAATTATCCCATCATAGAATAAAGATTAAATAGATTTAATAATATTTTAATGTTGGAATATTTTAATTTATTAAATACATATTTTTGAAAAATTTAAATATAATTATATTAATTTAGATATTTTTTTATATATAATGTATTTGTTATAAATATTATATTTTAGTTATACATTTTAACAATATTATGATGTTCACGATTTTGTATATAAGGGTTAAGACTAATTTTATTGAGAATGAAAACATATTGGAATTATTGAAATCACGTAAATGTAGTTAGCTACTTTTATGAGATACATTTTCTAGATTCATATTTACATATTTTTTCTAGAGTCATTCTCACATATTTTGGTGCATTTTGTATGTTATCTTAATTTCTTTTTGGTTGTTTAGTATAAATTGATCACTCAACTCACTTTTTGTCATCTGGTTAATTTTAATCACTTCATAATTTTATATTATGTCTTTGCTAAGTCATAAGTTTTCTTCTAGATGTTAACTTCTGAGCTATGGCACTATGCTATTGGATTTGAACTTGGGCCTAACTTAAATAACTTCAACCATTGATCTCCTCCTCTAGATTAATAGAAATATAAATATAAATGAATGTTTATCATGTGCACACTTTTGATAATACTATTTTCTTTCTTGTTAATTATTATGTGTGAGAATCTTCTTGCAACATTAGTAGAGTGTTCTTAACAATTAATAACAATGTATTAAGATCATGGATTTTAAAAATCATTCTAGCTTCCTTTATATGCTTACTTCTAATTAGAATATTTCTTCAACTTTTCTAATTTATGAGAATATTGTCATAAGAAAAAGCTTTTCCCTTGGGAACATGTAGACAACAAAGGGTTCCTAAAATTCTGTTGAATGGAACATCACTTTTAAAAATAATTAATTATCTTCATTTATGCTTTAATTTCTCTTATTTTTCCTTATTATTATTCCAAGCATAAAACAATATCTATTCAAGCATATCATAAGTTGCAAAGTTCACAATAAAACCCCTAGTGGTTCAAGAAAGACCTAGGACCCTTTGCTTGCATAAGACACAATGAAACACATAGAGAGTCAACAAACACTATATGTAGAAACCATATTTACTCAACAACAACAAAACCTTTAACAACTATGAGATTTCGAAGCCACTATGACGTTTGATACGATGAGTATGTTCCAACAATTGACCATTTATTAAAAATAGGCCCAATAAAGTCTCAATCCCAACCCATTATTCACTAAAATTATTTTGCAAGCATTCATGCTAAACACTAAATTGTTGATATATAAATTTTATTCATGTATACACAACATGGACGTAATTGAGACCAACAAGATTTTGGTTTTTGAAGTTTAGATGGAGGGCCAAGGCCTTACATGTTGGAAATTTGTTTGTAAACAAGAATTTCTAATCATGATAATTACTTGTGATTATTTATATATATATGCTATTCCATTTATAATGTACTTCATTGATTAGGTCATCAAGAAATTATACAAGTACAATGCACAAAAAGAAAAGAGACACTAGAAATTAGGCAAAAGGCTAGGGAAAAACCCACAAGGGGAAATCCCAACTATAGTTTCCTTAGAATCTTTATCAAAGAGAGAAATCCAAGTCATATAAAAGCTAACCAGTAATACTTCCAAGTGCCAAGTTATCCTTTTATCATCAATCTTCATGAAGTTTTGTCCATAAGTTATCATATGTCTGTTACACCTCTGCCACATGCCTATCCTTAATACTATGTCAAAAAAACATGTGAAGTGCGTCATAATTTCTTAAGATGTTGTACCCAAACTATCTCAAAAATTCCTTTGATGTTGCCCATGATTTGCCTCGAAAGTCCAAATTTCTTGTTCACAGAAGAACTCAAACTGGTTGCAAAGTGATGTAGTATAGATGATAATACATAGTTGGTCGTTCATGCAAATGTGCTCATCCTTTGGGCAGACAATTGTGTCTTCTAGAGGGTTGACTTGGTCAACTTGGAGACAGCAAAATCATACTTAAAATTTCAATTTTATTTCTTTTAAATTTCCAAAGGGGACATGATAAAATATCTATATATCCATATATATATATATATATATATATATTACTCAAATACATAATGTTATGAAGACCAAACCTAGTTATAAAATTCAACACTCCTTTTTAATTAGGGAGGTATTCAATATGGCTATCAAGATGTTCTCAAGTTGAATACTTATATAATAGAGGATCATCAACATTAAGATAAGCATCAACATTAATATCATCACTAGCATAAAACACATTGTCATAGCCTAGTAAGTACCCTTGACATAGTGAAAAATAAGCTCACTCTAGAAAGAGATTAGGGTGCTACAACCTCTACAACAATTCATCAGGTCAAAGTGAAATAGGGATAACCTCCCTAATTAGGTAACTATAAAATAACCATTTTCCTATACATGTCACTATGAACTACAACCCTAATCAGTTCACTATGCAATGACACAGGAAAATGTTTGTCCATAAGACCATTCTTCATAATCAAGTCAAAGTTACACATGGAATACAACCCTAATCAAGTAGTTATACAATAACATTGGAAGAATGTTAGTCCACCACACCATTCTTCAACCAAGGTCTATGTATTTGACACGGGGATAACCTCCCTAATCAGGTCAAAGTACAAGACACGTGAAGAATGTTAGTCCATGATGTTATCTGATCTTTCAAACCATTCTCTAGCTAAGGTCATAATGAAATAAGGATAACTTCTCCAACCAAGGTCAATATGACACAGGGAAAATATTAGACCACTCTCCAACCAAGGTCATGAAGGCACAGGGAGAATTTCCATCTCATTAGCTCTCCTACCTCAATTAGAGAGATAATATCCACAATGTTAATTTTTCATATGTACATTTTTCTTTTCTTTGATAATTGGATTTCTTCATTAATACATTAAGTTCAGCCCATATCATCACTGAATTATTCATATCTACACAATTATTCATCAACATATCCAATTATATAGAAAGAACAACATCATTATCATCAATCCAATGAAACATAAAGAAACAATAAAAGAAAATAATGCAGACAGATAGAGACACCAGGATTGGTCTGTGACCAGGGAAAAACCCACAATGGGGAAAACCCTTGCAAATCTTCTTCTTCTTAGATCTTCGTCAAATGATTCAGCATAATAGAGTACACTGGTCCATAACTTTATCTATGCAACCAAAAAACTATGATGTCCATAAAACAAACCTAATTGTGCTTCAAAACAAAACTTTGATTTTGATGAATGTAATATGCTATCACTGACTATAGACAATTGTTGGCTACTAGTGTCACTGTGCCAAACATCGCTGAACAATGTGTGAAATATTCCAAATACTGAAATCTCGTCTTTGAGTCCTAGATGTAGGCAGAAGGAGTTGTGTGAGTGTCTATAGCAGATCTGAACACACTCGGTGAACTATATTCCCAATGTATAGGGTAGCCCGAACGCTCCCATACCATTATGTGTATGCATCCAAGGTAAAACTCGCTTAAATATGCTCCAAAACCCTAAGACACTCTCTTCCAGTTGTTATGCGTGTGTCTAGAATGGCTTGAATGCTCTCAGGACCACTCTGTGTGAGCGTCCAAGGATCGATACCTTTAGGTCTACTTCTGAAACCCTGGACACTCTCATAAGATTTTGTGCCAATGTCTAGGGGTCTCTAGCTACTACCTTGACCACTATGTGCTAGCATTCAGGGACTAAATTTCCTAGTTTTGTGCCACTGTCTAAGAACTAGAAATCCCTAGATTAGTGTGAGCCTCATGCCTATGATTTCAGACCCTTGTGCGAACTCCTTCCATCCAACCTATGCGAAACAAGACAAAAGAGAAGAATAGAAGGTGGCTTGATCATTGTGATGACATGAGCTTGAGGTTGCTTCTATTTATAAGATTTCCTAAGGGTCCACTTGGGGTTGAGGACAACCTAAGCAGTTGCACATGTGGTTAGTGTTGTGATTGTAACAAGATGATGGAGCTTAGTGAAAAGAATCGCCTTCACTAAGTGGGCCCGTAGGCAAATTATGGCGCAAAGTCTATTTTTAGACATATGGATCATGTCTATGAGTTGCAAGATGTTGTTTATGGATGATTGGTCAAGTTGGAAAAAATAGATGGACTTCTATTTTTAGACA
>APFE031333719.1:167617-191362 GCA_000404065.3 Pinus taeda
ATGATGGTAGATACAGTGCGACCGGTATCAGTACCATTTCCTTTGAGAGGGAGTCTGGTAAACCCTTTGTATTGAAGGAAGTCATGCATGTTCCAGGATTGAATAAGAATCTCATCTCAGTGGCGATGTTAGAAGACAAGGGGTATGATGTTGTTTTCAGCGAGGGAAAGGCCTTCCTGCGCAGCAAGACAACTGGTGAGACCAGGAAGATAGGGGTTCGAGTGAGGAACCTTTATTAGTTGCATGTAGATGGATGCGCATCTATGGCAGGCAAGGCAGAAGGATTGGTGAGCCGGGATGATGGCGAGTTGTGGCACAGGAGATTGGGTCACCTTCACCATGGAGCCTTGAAGATACTGCAGCAGATCACTACAGGGCTTCCTAAAGGCACACTTGTGTAGTCAGATCAGTGCAAGGGGTGTACTTTGGGGAAGTTTGTGAAAGCCACCTTTCACGAGAAGGATAGTCGCGCCACAACGATCCTTGAGAGAATTCACACAGACCTGTGTGGACCTTTCTCAGTTGCTTCGACAGCAAAACACAGGTATTATGTGATTTTTGTTGATGATTTCTCTCGTAAGTGCTGGATCTTCTTCATGCAGAAGATGAGCGAGACATATTCAAAGTTCTGTGAATTCAAAGCACTAGTCGAGAAGGAGTCGGGGAAGAAGGTGAAGGCTCTTAGGAGCATAATGGTGGTGAATACATCTCGGACGAGTTCAAGGATTTCTGCAAGGTAGAAAGGATTCGAAGAGAGCTCATAGCTCCCCATAACCCACAACAGAATGGGGTAGCTGAGCGGAAGAACAGAACGATCGTGGGTGCTGCACGGGCGATGTTGCATGATCAAGGCCTACCCTTCACTTGTGGGTGGAAGCATGCAATACAATAGTTTATGTGTAGAACCATTGTCCTCATAAGATACTTGGCACGAGTACACCCGAGGAGGCTTATTCTGGTAAGAAGCCTGATCTTTCTCATTTGAGGATTTTTGGTGCTAATGTTTACATGCATGTGATGAAGGATGCCAGGAAGAAGTTGGAGCTGACCATAGAGGTTGGGATATTTGTGTCGTACACTGATAAGCGCCAAAACTATCGTGTGTATTTGCCAGACAGTGGTAAAACTGTTGTGCGACGGGATATAAAATTTCAGGAGGAGAAAGCCATGAAGTGTTCGCTTGAGAGGGAGCTACACTTGCATGCAGGTGAGGAGCTATTAGATCCTAAGGATGAGCTTCAGGACATGGATCAGCCACAGGACGAGGTTCATGGAGTGGAAGAGACCACTCAAGCAGCGCCAACCATCAGAGGGTGAAAGCGCTTGACAGAAGTTGAGCAACTGGCTCAAGATGCAGAGAAAGTTGTAGGACCACCTACAGCCCAATGTAGACAGAGACAGTCACCTAATCGATACACTGGATACATGGCTCTTATGAACAAGTGTGTTGTTACTGAGCCATCCTCTTTCGAGGAAGCTGTGGAGGATCCTGCATGGGTAGACACCATGGTGGAAGAGTATGATTCTATTGTCAGAAACAGTGCATGGGAGATTGTTCCTAGATCGGAAGGGAAAACAGTGGTGGGTTCGAGATGGATCTACAAAGTTAAGCAGGCAGCTGACGGGAGTGTGGAGAAGTATAAGGCAAGATTCGTTGCCCGAGGCTTTTCACAGATAGAGTGGATTGATTATGAGGAGACCTTTGCACCTATCGCAAGGTATTCTTCCATACGAACGATTCTTGCTCTCTCAGCGCAGATGGGATGGCACATTCATCAGATGGATATAAAGACTGTGTTCCTCAACGGAGTCATTGAGGAGGAGGTGTACATTGAGCAGCCCGAAGGCTTTGAGGCCTTCAGTAGTGAGTCGAATGTGTGCATGCTTAAGAGAGGCACATCGGGATATGGATTGGATGAGGTGAAGCTATGTGGCTTCATGGATGCAGATTGGGTAGGGAGCTTAAGAGGCCGAGTATATGGCAGCAAGGGCATCAGGTACCATCATATCAGAGATTGTGTGCAGTAGAGGATCATGTTCCTTTCAGACATTCCAACGGAGGATCAGGATGCTGATATTCTGACGAAGGCTCTCACTAGGAGCAAGCTCGAATACCACCGAGGCAGGATAAGGTTTGTTGATGATCCATATCTTGTTGAGAGGGAGTGTTGAGATTGCAACAAGATGATGGAGCTTAGTGAAAAGAGTCGCCTTCATTAAGTGGGCCCGCAGGGAAATTATGGCGCAAATTCTATTTTTAGACTATGTCTATTTTTAGACATATGGATCATGTCTATGAGTTGTAGGATACTGTTTATGGATGATTGGTCAAGTTGGAAAAAATAGATGGACTTCTATTTTTAGACAACAGCAGTGACACTGTCAAGTCTAATTATAGAGCAGTCAAATATTATTAGCTTATAATAATATGTAGGCTATAAAATTTATCTTATTCTCTTGGAGCACTTCAGTTTGTGCTACATATGTGGCATATGCAGCTGTCAGAAGGAAATACATTTTCTTTGTGGGCCAGTTGAGTTGTTGCATGCATGAGTTCAGTTAGAACTCAATCAGTTGAGTTTGGTGGAGTTGATTGTGGAGTTGATGGAGTTGTGTTTAGTTTGACTTGGTTAAACTAGTTGTAATTAGTCTAACTGCAAATAGACTAATGATGAGTTGTTAAACTAATTATTAACTCATAATGCAACTAAAGAATACATCCGTTAACTTAGTTTCATGTCAGTGCATGTTCAGTTCAGCAGGGATAGGTGTTAGAGGATCAGATTGCTATCAGTTGTGACTATAGTTATGCATGAGGATTTGCAAAATCAATGGGATTGAGTTATGCCAATGAGAATTGGCCAATACCAAGTGATTATAGCTCTGCTCATGTGATTCCAAGTGTGAGTGATTATTTTGAGGTAAATACGAGTTTGATTCAATCATTCTCATCCATTCTTGAGCAGGTATTGAGCAGTGGAGGCAGGCAAGCAGTCGAATAGATTTGGAGATCAGATCTGAGCTATATTGTGTGTAACAGGTGGAGATAGTGCTAGATATTTGTGAAAAGTATTGACTATTGTAATGTTACATGTTCTCAATCATTAATATACAGATAGTGTGGGGTTTTCAGCTGTAAGCTTTCCCCAGGTTACATACTGTGTTAATGTGTGCATGCTCTTGATGTTTTATTGTTATTGATGCTGCTATATTGATGATCAACATAGAGGAGCTTATGTATTGTGTATGTATTCCGAAATAGTACATGATTAGGATAATCTCCATTGAATATGTGTTTATTATTCAAAATTTGTATAGTTAGGGCCGACCCATTCCATAATACATATATGAATAAAATAATTTAAAACTCAACCTCCACTTGACCGAATTGGGTGATCTTTAGGTCGATTTTGGTCCTCTCGAAAAGTGGAATCTATTGCAATTATTATATTCATCATATGAACTATCCAAAGTGGAATTTGACTGTAGTTGTAAAAATTAAGACTCCCTCTCAAGTAGGGAGAATTCCACCCACCAATATTTGTCCATCAATCAATATGCCATTCTGGTATCTTGAAGTGTTATCACATATCAGGCCTGATTTTATCTGTCATGTAGTCATCATGACTTTACCACCTTAAGTATCTCATCATCACAAATAATAAATGTACATCTTTATCTATCCCTTTCTTCTTCCTGCTTATCTCTTGATTGTTCTTGCTCATATGATGAACATTCACGAACCTAGAAGAAGAATAATTTGCTACCCTATTGACAGTGTTGGACTTGCCAACATGTCAAGGAATCTCCCCTGTAAGAAGTCCCAATTAGACCTCAAACTATTTTTTGTAGGAGTCCTAGCAGTTAGTCATACATATCGCCTTGACAACAGTTTCACACAGAGGCAAGTAAGACACCCCTCTTGGTAGCAAGGGTGTGACAACTGCAGCAAGTTAAGGAAGGTGCATGTATAGTTCTAACACATAGAAAGTGGGGTGAGTGTGCCCCTTAGAAACATGTAATGGTACTTAGCTTGAAAGGGAACACCTGTGCGAAGATGCCTCACGAGCTGGAAGGGAAGATAGTGACCAATTGAAAGTGATGGTTAAACTAATCAACACATTTAAGTAAGATCCATACATACTTATAACAAAACAATACATATATTATTTAGAGTAAAAAATATAGTTGGAATAAAATATGACATATGCATGAAATGTGTTGGCTCTATTATTTTAAGAAGTGTAAGTTCCAGTCATACAATACATCCATGTCCACCTGCTAGCCTTGATAGCAGAACGTTACAGCCATAACTGCCTGCTCCTCCAAAGAGATATACTAGCTCTGTGCAATGGAGGAGCCAAGGCTCATTACAATACTATCTAATATTTCTCTAAGATACTACTATTAGAAGCTTCGCTGACCAAAATCCTATACGATGAGTTAAGAGGGACTATATATAGCAAGGGGTGGGGTTTCCCTTGACATTCCCCTTTGTGACCGTTCATCTACCCTCATGACTCTTCATCTACTCTTTGGCTATTACATCCATGATCAACACTTGAACTTATACTTGACAAGACATTACATACAATCTTGACATGTACCCATGTGAGACAAAATGGCTTGAGCAAACCATGCAAGACATCAATAACACTCAAACCATTGTGGTGAGACCAACGCTTGATGTCCTTGTGATGATCGATGGTGGTGAACTGATGGCAAGCTTGTTTTTTCGTGTTGGTGTCTGTGCACTCAATGGTAACATCTTGCTAAAGCAAACTCTTGCCTCCATTACATTCGGGTACACTAATACAACTCCTCCATCCAACTCGTCTGATAGCATGCGCATGGTTGTCCTAGGTGTGACCGGACCGTCAACATGATGCATAGTGTCTACATTGATCTCTAAGCATGTGATGGTGGTCATGCACATCGACTTGTCAAATACATGTTCAGCTCCAATTGGACTTGCTTCTTATCTTAACCTCGGTGAGTGCGCCAAATGGGCGGGATCACATGCGTGCACACAATGACATGCATGCTTCTGAATTCCCTTGCATGTGATCAACAACACTAGTCACCTTGCCTACTCTGTGCTAGCTACTGGGATGGATCTATAACTTGTAAAGGGGAAATTTCATCTGTGAATGCATGATAAGCCCCCTACTGTACCTATTCCTGCTATAACCCATTCTCTAATCTATGCAGCTCCTGATCTTCCTTGAGTTGCTACTTCAGCAAATGCAACTCCTTCTCTATTCCATTGTGTATCCTCATGCAATCTTCATGTCACACTATCACCTCATAGCCTTAGTCTCCAAAGTTACTTTCATCACAAATGGATATGCTTGAGCTTGAAACTTTGTTCCCCCTTTGTGTTGTCAATAGCGTTCCTCTCGTGTTCATTGCATCTGGTATGTTTCCTTTAGCTGATGTTGATGGTGTTGCTTGATGTGATGTTGCCGCCATCATATATTTATGTGCTTCTCTACGAACAACTTGATGTATTCATGGGTAGGCAAGTTCATAGACAGTTAATCGAATGCATCCCCAAGTGTTCTTTAATGGTGTCTTCGACTCTACTCTCCTAGAAACCATTAGACCTATTCTACGGACAGGAAGATGAAAACTTGCAACACCTAGAGACATGTAAACACTCATGGAAAATGATTTTTCAGTTGAAATACAAAACAAACTTGAGAAATAACTTGCAACATACCTATGTGACTGATCCTAAAGGTTTCCAGGAGACTGAGTGCCAAAAATGTGCAAGGCACAGTCCAGGCTATATGGAGGCTGATACACTGCTAGGATTTCACAATGCATAGTCTAGCCTGGCCTCCTAAGGACTAAAACTATGCAATTTCAGTCAGCACTGACATGCAACCAACAAAATTTATTGCGTAGTTTTTGGGGCCAACAGGACACTGCCTCTAAGAATTGCACAATGAAAGCCTGGAGCTTAGTGACTAGATAGACTTGTGTAATATTTGGAGGGATGATAGAGCCTTCACTTCCAAAATGCGCATTACTAGTCGAGCAAGGCATGGTCTGAACCAAGGCAGCCCAGTTTAGCCGACAAGCGACTGAAAACATGAGATGTGTGAATGCATGTTGAGACAAGTGCAAACAAGAGTGAATGATCATTCATGCAAACAATGAGCACAAGATTCAAAAAATGGGGAAACCGTGCATGTGTGTGAAGCGAGCCACTACAACAGCAACCTTCCATGCAAAACATTGTGATGCATGTGACATTAGTGAGATGAAAATGAAAACTGAAACAATGCTTCTACAAGCTAACATAAATCAACACGATAGCAAGTGCTCACTGAAATCAAGAAAATAACACTCACATGAAGAGAAACACAAAAAGAGACATAAACACAACAGAAGACATGAAAAAAGGGCTTACCCTTAAACATCTGAGCTGAATGTGTCTACGACTGCTAGATGCAATGTGGGATGTCAGAGCTGCAAGGTCGATGTGAGGAATGAGCTT
Organism: Pinus taeda; assembly: GCA_000404065.3. Lineage (NCBI taxonomy): Eukaryota > Viridiplantae > Streptophyta > Pinopsida > Pinales > Pinaceae > Pinus > Pinus taeda. The sequence goes on from APFE031333719.1 coordinate 174,123, forward strand.
TATAGTGTCCGGTTCATGACTTTTGAGAAATTGAAGTTGTGATGTGCATGGCACAAATCTAGGAAGAGTGACACTTGGTGGGAGATTTCTCAAACGATCCTTGCATGTAATCTCTAGCTTCTAAAAATAGATCCTTGAATCAAGGGATGACTTTCCATGCTGCCTTGGGAGAAGCAGCCCATGCATGAAAATTTGTTTTTCTTGGTCCCGAGGGGAACCGATCAACCCAAATACACATGAAATAGTTTGCTCAGGTGAGGGGAAAAAATGCACATTTCTGGGAAGGAGTTGGGTTAGGTTCCCAAAGGGGTTGTGTAATTTCTGGGTAGAGAAGATGATTGCTACCCAAAATTTCACAATTTTTGGGCTAAGCATCCTTGCTGGGAGGAATTGCGCAATTTTCTCAGTGAATAGTGATAAGCAGATTTGCGCAATTCTAGAGCCCACCATGCTACTAGACAGAATTACATAGTTTCTGAAGGGAAAGCTAGTTGTCCTCTAGAATTGCACAATTTCTTGACAGATCTGCTTAACCTGTAGCTGGATGAAGTCTAGATAAATAACCTATGAAGGGGATGCAACAAGCTCTCATGGACAGGTTGTAATTCATCAAGAAAATTACTAAAGCTCGTGTACTTGATAAACAAGACATGTTGTTGTGAAAGGTTGGTAGGAAGGCTCCAAAGCGAAGGTAAGCCAAAATTTTGGAGGGTGGTTATAGTCGTGACAACACTTGGTGACACACTGGTAGAACTCTCACTCTCTGAATGGACGTTGTTCATGAAAAGCAAGTCTGACACCTCCGAAAATATTGTTCAGTTATCAGTTCGTCTTAGTTTCCACATGTTGTACGCTACAACCACCCTCAAAATTTTTTCCTTAGCTAGTTTTGGAGCCTCCCTACCAACCATTCATAGCCCCTTCCCTTGTTTCATCAGGTGCAGAAGCTCCATCATTTTCTTGCACAAAGGCAGCCTGTTGATCATAGCTTGATGCATTCCCCTCATAGGTTGTTCACTCGGACTCGTTCCAGCTACAACTTGAGTAGCTTCCCCAATAAAATTATGCATTTCTGGAGGGCAAGTAGCCTTCCCTCCAGAAGTTATGAAATTTTGTCTAGCAGCCCGCTGGGCTCCAAAATTACACAATTCCACTAGCTAACACTCCCAACAGGAATTGCTCAAATTTCCTCAGTAGGGCTGGTCAGCCCAGAATTTGCACAAATCTCAGTAGCAGTTAGCTTCTCTACCCAGAAATTTCATAAACCTCCTAGGTAGGGAGCTCAACTCCCAACTAGAAATGCACATTTTTCTCAAGCACTTAAGTAGCTTCATGCATGAGCAGTCTAGTTGACCAATTCTACTTGGGACCAAGGAAACTTGACTTTCATACATGCATGACTTGATTTTTTCCAGAGGGAAAAAGGAAACATGCAAAATTCATCCCTTGATTAAGGGAGCTATTTTTAGCAGCCAAAGGTTACATGCAAAGTTGTTTTAGTAGTTTCCCTCCAAGTGTCGCTTTTTCCTAGATTTGTGGCATGCGTGTCATGAGCCCAAACTTATTTATTCAATGCATCAGAGATCGTTCTTTCACATTGATCTTGTAGTTGTGACATCCCACAGCACATCCAGGTCTCTTTTACACATTCAGCTCAACTATTTATGCATAAGTGCCCTCAACTTGTCTTTTTCAGCATTTTTGTCACTTTTCGTGTATTCTCTTGTGTGAGTGTTGTTTGCTTGATTTCTTTGAATGCTTGTTATTTTTTACATGTGTACTAGCTTTTCCTAGCTTTGTTTCAGTTTTCGTTGCTATCTCACTATTTTTGCATGCATGAAACTATTTTGCACGAACTTTCATTGAACTGGCGAATCGCTTCACCCACATGAATGTTGACCTATTTGTGGAATATTTCATTCATTTTTTTCATGCACTGTTAGTCAATTTTGCTTTCACTTAGCATCGCCATGCATTCATTGTCTTATTTTCTTTTAGTTTCCCATCGACGAGTCGAGCCAACCTTGACCCGGACTCAACCTTCACTAAGACTACATTATGCAATCTAGGGAAGGAAGACTCTACCTTCCTCTCTAGAAATGTGCATTTCTACGTAGAATTTCCCTCCAGGATTGTTTTGTGCATTTTTGAGGGGCAGTGACTGATAGCCCTGAAATTTGCACAATGTAGTCCCTGAGCCTGCAGTCACTCCCAACTGGAATTGTGCATTGCACAAACCCAACAACCAGTAGCTAGTCTGGATTGTGCATTACAAAAATCCGACAGCCATTCATGCCTCTCAAATAGGCTAGACTTCCTTTTGCATAGTTCTGGTAGCTAGTCACCCAACCTCCTAGAAGAAATTGTGTAATCTTGCCCGTTAGTTTCCCAGGTATGTGTTGTGTCATTCCTTGAATTTTATTTGAATTAACTGAAAGATTTCTTGCCATGCATGTTTCTTGTCTCTAGATCTTTCAGGTGTTCATCTACCTCAATGGTTTCCAAGAGAATAGGTTCATGGGACACTGATGGAAATGTAGCCGGAGTAGCAGTTGAGCAAGTGTCCTCTAGTCTACCGATCTATGAAGATATAAAGATGTATCTAGACAAGGTCATCAAACTGAAGTGGTAATAGGTCAATGAAACATTTGCAATCACTTTTGGGTAACACCTCAAAGACCGTTAGGTGCACGTGAACATTCACAAGTTCGTCTTGTACCGAATTACATGTAGATATCCCACGTTGATGCAAGAGCATCCAACACTCTTAATCAAGTTCAGAATCCAAAGTAGACAAAGGAAGAGGACATGGACCATCAAAGCAAAATAGGGAATTTCTGTTAAAATAAAGCTTAAATGATGGAATAGATAAACTCTCTCAAAGAATTAATTAAATGTAATCTTCTATATATATGCATTTCTATAGCGAGCTTTAGGGCTTTAGTTGAGGAATTTGAGAAAGGATGTGATCGAATCTGTTATCACCCTAAATTTTTTTTTTCTAAACTTTGGAAAGTTTTCCTTGTTTCTAGTCATAGTCTTATAATAGGTTTTGAGTCATCTCATCTCAATAGTGTCATTCTCTTTTCCAAATAAAGTTTGACAACCTCATTCCATGTCCTAGAAGCCTCACCATGTGTTTAGAAGTCATATCTTACATCATTTTGAAAATTTTCGAAATTAGCTATGAAATCATGGATTCCAAACTAGGAGTTTTCATAGCATGCTACAAAACCACTGAAGCAACCTGTTTCAGCATAAAAGACTCTGTTTTTTGCTTTTCCTAGTCAACTTACAAAAGGGTTACTGAGCAGCTGAGAATTCAATTTTGAAAACTGAAAGTGGATTTTCTTCCTAACATAATGAAATACAAAAACCTCGTTCAATTTCTTCAAATTCGTTATGGGACGAGAGAAATGTTTGGCTAAACTTGTGCTACAAAACCGGTGAAAGCCAAGCTTTGTCTTCTGGTTTTAGCAGTCTTTTTCAAGATCGGTTTCTGGTCACAGGAAAAAGTATTTTGGAATTATAAAGGATGTTTCTCTTCACCAAATCTCCAGCTACAATAAACTATCTCACTTTGTTCATAAGTATTATCAGTTGGGAGATGCTAAGCTTTCTTTGAAACCCTAATTTCAGATAACACATTTTTCTTGTTTTCGACGTGCTTTTCAAGGATAGATTCTGGACTCCAGCTACAATAAACTATCTCACTTTGTTCATAAGTATTATCAGTTGGGAGATTCTAAGCTTTCTTTGAAACCCTAATTTCAGATAACACATTTTTCTTGTTTTCGACGTGCTTTTCAAGGATAGATTCTGGACAAATGAAGAAGTTTTTTTTTTTAAAAAGAGAGGTTTTTGTTCTAGACAGAACGGAATACAAAAACCTCCTTCAATTTCCTAAAATATGTCATGGATGAAAAGATAAAGGCTTTGTCCCATGTGCTAATTTTCAAAGATCCTAAACCTAAAAACAGGGAAACATGTTCCCTAATTCCTAGGGTTTATCATCCACAATAAGGTGACAACGTGGGAGGCTTCATCAAATTCGACCTCACGAGGTTGCATATTTCAAAGAATGCATTCAATGTTTAGTTAAGGTGGTTTAGTCATAACAAGGAGTTTAACTCCCAATTGTATTAGGACTCTAGGACTATTAATTAGCTGTCAAATGCATTTAAAGGTTTGTTTTATGGTTAGAATAGGTGTCACTCATAGAAAATTCGAATTGTCTTGATGAGGGATGAGGGAATCCATGTTTTAAATGCTATATATAAAGCAAGAGGTCAAATTAGCAAAGGGTTGGAGACATTTTGGCTCAGCTTCTGCTCTATGTGAAGACTGTTTATATTTTTAACCTAATGCAGAGTTTCTACTTAGACAACTCAAGATTCATGAAGAGTTCTTGTATGTTCTTGTTTTTATGGAATCTTCCAGGACTTACATTGAAATGGTGTTTACTTATGATACTCAGAACTCATCAATGATGCTTTGACTTCCTTCATAGATAAACTAACCGTGTTTCACTGTTTTATATTTGCATTTCTACACTTGAAATCTATAATGCCTTGACTTGCATGCTAGATAGAATGTTTTGGCTTCACTACTCAGGATTCAAAGAGAGTTTTTAATGTCCTATTGTCTCATGGCTTTCCTCTTTCACTTACTTGAAGTGGTATGGATACATGTTACTTAGAACTCATCAATGATGCTCTAACTTCCTTCATGTATGTATAAACTGTGTTTCCTTGCATTGTATCTTTGTTTTGTTGATGTACAAAAAATATCTATGCCCTGACTTTCATGTTAAGCTAATCTTGCTGTGGTACTAAAACATACTTTGACTCCATAGCCCAATGGTAGCCAGCCTTAATCTTTCAATCTCATCTTTCACCCTATAAACCTATAAAATCACAAACCATAGAGTTAGCCATCTATCCATATCTTTAATCAATATCATTAACCCTTTGAGAGATCCCTCTTAGGCAGAGGAGGCTAAGTCTTAGCTAAAACATTGGTTCGAAATAGTTACACTGAGATAGTTTAATCAACAACCTATCAGGGGCATATTTTGGTGATAACATTTTGGTGCGTCTGTTAGGAGTCTGAAGATTATTCGTTCCCAAAATCAAGAAAGCTGAACTTATGAAGGTAGCAAGAGCTTAAAATGTTTTCAAGGCTGCAATCTACCTTGGTGACTCCACACATCAAATAAAAAATTGGAAGGTGACTCCACTACTAGAAGATTAGTAGCTTGATGAAGTTTCAAGATGAGTTCCATTGCAAGAATGAATGCTAGGTATGCCCCTATGAATTAGTCTCATATCCTTTCTTTTCCAAATCATATGCCGAAGGTTGATTGATTAGATGATCTTCCAATATTCAAAGATGAAAAGAAAGACAATGTTGCTCTTCATTTGGTTAGGTTCCATATGCATGTATGCAGTCTTAAGGTTCAGTTCCCTGAAGATTGTCTCATGAAGATGTTTATGACCACTTTAGAATGAAAATCACAGTCTTGGTATAAAAGCTTGGAAAATGGTTCATTATATTCTCTTGCTAATTTCCATGATGTATTCTTTGACATCTATATAGAGTTTCATCCCTCCTTATTGCTGGTCAAAGATTATTGTAAACATTCTGTGACTTTTATTCAATATTTGGATGACTGTTATGATGATGATGAATTCATGGATGAATAAATTTTAGAGGCTCTTTATAACAATACATTTCAACAGCAAGAAGAAAGGATAACATCCCATGAAATGTAGCATGAAAATCAGTAGGGGTTTACTTATGAAAATCATATTACATCCTCTGAGATTGATGTAGAGATGCAGCAGACTTGTCAGTCTTCAGATCATAATGAAGATGAAAATAATTGCAAACACCAAGAAGAAATACCGGAAGAAATTTTTTATAATGCTTAGGCAAAGGAAAATGTTGATCATTTATGTAATTCCTTGTAGTAGATTACTTCAAAGAATGATCATAATAGTGAGGAAAATTACATTGTCTATGGGAATCATGCAAAAAGGTAGTTGGATAACATAACAAATGAATTTTGTATGGCTGAGAATCAATTGTTTGAAGATATAGAATGTTATGAGAATCATCAAACTAATCATGTATTTTTTGACCCTATAGCTGATTACATGGAAAGGATTTGCTGTTCAGATTTCCAGTTATATTTTTATCTTGAAGATCAATTACATCTCATGCTGAATCAGTTATTTCAGTATCGTGTTTATTTTTGGTTCAAGCATAGCCAAGAGATTCAAGTATTAGATCAGATTAATGATTAGCTTCATTAGAAGTTTCATGCTCCTTGAGATACAAATGGAGGTTACAGTTGATAGGGTAGGTAGGAATGTGCAGGTAAGCTCAGGGTAGGTTGACTGATCAGCTGTTTCAGTAGGTGCAGTTTGAATTCTTCTTACAGAAATAATTAAAGGCTTGAGGAGCAAATTGGGCAGAAGTTCAGAGTTTTATTCTAGAGGATGGATAGCAGCACTGGAACTACAGGTTCTTAGTGTACCACAAGGGCACACTATCCATGGTGGAGCCACTGTTATCACCCTAAAATTTTTGTTTCTGAACTTTGGAAAGTTTTCCTTGTTTCTAGTCATAGTTTTATAATAGGTTTTGAGTCATCCCATCTCAATAGTGTCATTCTCTTTTCCAAATAAAGTTTGGCAGCCTCATTCCATGTCCTAGAAGCCTCACCATGTGTTTAGAAGTCATATCTCACATCGTTTTGAAATTTTTTGAAATTAGCTACAGAATCGTGGATTCTAAACTAGGAGTTTTCGTAGTGTGCTACGAAATAACTAAAACAGCCTGTTTCAGCATAAAAGACTATGTTTTCTATTTTTCCTAGTCAACTTCCAGAAGGGTTCCTGAGCAGTTGAGAACTCAATTTTGAAAACTGGAAAAGGATTTTCTTCCTAACATACTAAACTACAAAATAATCTTTCAGTTTCTTCAAATTTGTTATGAGGTGGGAGAAATTTATGGTTAAACTTGCACTACAAAACTGCTGAAAGCTAAGCTTTGTCTTCTCGTTTTAGTAGTCTTTTTCAAGATCAGTTTCTGGTCACAAGAAAAGGTATTTTGGAATTTTGAAGGAGGTTTCTCTTCATCAACTCTCCAAATATAAAAACCTATCTCACTTTATTCATAAGTATTATCAGTTGGGAGATACTAAGCTTTCATTTAAACCCTAATTTTAGAGAAAAGATTTTTCCTGTTTTACATGTGTTTTTCAAGGACAGATTCTGGACAGCTGGAGAAGTGTTTTAAAAAACCAAGAGCGGGTTTTGTTATAGACAGCATGGAATATAAAAACCTCCTTCATTTTCATAAAATATCTCATGGATGAGAAGATAAAGGCTCTATCCCACATGCTAATTTTCAAATATCCTAAACCTAAAAATAGGGAAACATGTTCCCTAATTCCTAGGGTTTATCATCCGCAGTAAGGTGACAACGTGGGAGGCTTCATCAAATTCGACCTCATGAGGTTGCATATTTCAAAGAATGCATTCAATGTTTAGTTAAGGTGGTTTAGTCATAACAAGGAGTTTAACTCCCAATTGTATTAGGACTCTAGGACTGTTAGTTAGCTGTCAAATGCATTTAAAGGTTTGTTTTATGGTTAGAATAGGTGTCACTCAGAAAATTTGAATTCTCTTGATGAGGGATGAGGGAATCCATGTTGTAAATGCTATATATAAAGAAAGAGGTCGAATTAGCAAAGGGTTGGAGACTTTTTGGCTTAGCTGCTGCTCTATGTGTAGACTGTGTAACCTACATGTTCAATAGGACAGAGTGAGAAGTAGAGAACGATTTGTAAATAGAGTAGCCAAGATGTAGTTGGGAGGGAACTCGTTCTAAGGATGAAATGCCTTAGATCTTGTAATCATGCTGTGTATAATATAAAGTGTGTTCAGTGTGGAAATTGTGCATATGTGTGTGTATTTTATCAATTATCTGAATAATCATATGTGGGGAGATTGTTGATCGACCATTGATCACTGTAGGATCGATGGTAATCAAATGTTTATATGAATGTCGTGTGTACACAGAGGCTGGTGGCGGAACTATGTTTTGATGCAGAAATCCATCGAAGGAAAGCGAGATTAAGTTAAGGAGGAAGCAGTTGAGAATGCATAAGAGTCGTTGGATCGATATGATCAATGGATAGGATCATATTGCAAAGACGAAGGAAATGATATCATATCGGTGGATTTATATACAGGAAATGGTATTTCAGGTGAGGTCATAAGTGGTAAGTGAAAATTCAGTTGGGCACCCAATTCCACTTAGCGGGGGACACATGGCAGCGGAGGGGAGAGGAAAAATGGCTTTATTAGGTGATTAATCCTCATGCACGTTGTCCACCCAAAATCCCTAACAATCGTCAGATCAAATAAAGGAATATTGACGGTAGGATTGTCGCGTAAGTTTCATAGATCAGACCAGCGATAACTATCAGATCGAGTACAAGATCAATGGTCGTGATTTAATCACAAATCGCTTTATACAAAGGTTAAGGGATGACGGAATGGAATTGTGATATGCCAATGGGTGATTAAGTGATGTGATGATAGCCGTTGGATTAGAAAATGGAATTGATGGTGGAGATTGGGCCGATCGGAGATCGGTGATTGGAGAGTACAGTGGTAGGGTGATGGACCGAGAGAGCGGACTAGTCGATAATTATAGTTGTGGCTTATAGTTTTTGAGATTCGACCAAACGGTTCAAGTGGGGTTTCTATGTGTTTCCCATGTAATTCCTTTATATTCCGATAAAGTTGTATATCTCAGGTCATAAAGAAAAAGCCGAATACGTGTATGGTCTTGTTTTAAAGGCTAATGCCTAAATAAAAACTTCTGATAATTTTTGTGAGCCATAACCCATAGGCCTCAAGGTCGAAATTTATAAATGAAAGGGGTTGTGGTTATACCCCAAAATCTCCTTTCATCACATGTTCCCATGCACAGATATGATACACTAGATTGTCTGTCACATTAATCTCCAAACGATGGCCTTGAGTAGTGTTAGTGGGACGAAGATTCTGACCATTTGGGAACAATATTATGATGAGATGTATTAGATGTTAGAGCCCGTGACTGTCATGGAGACTTCATTCAACTTACCCAATAAGAGTGTTAACTCCACAAACATTCTAAAGAATTGGGTAAACGAGCCAACTAGATTCAGGTTGACACCCAACTAGATCTACAAGACAAATATACTAAGGAAGGCGTACCAATACTTGATCATATTTTCTTATCGATTGTATGGCCAAGCAAGCATGGAAACCTTCCCATAAAGTTGGGTGGTTGCACTGGACCAATTGGGTAGAGAAGGAAAACCATGTAATTGGTTCAACATACTGGCTCATCACCTGAAGGAGCAAGTAACGAAGGCTCAACATTCACCCGGAGGTATGCATGCTGAGATTTACATGTCTACCTACATCCTAGATGCAGTCTATGTCTGACAGTAGTTCCTGAGCTTGGAGTGGGCATGGTCATCAACGAAGACTGTTGTGAACACATACTTCAAGTTATTATCTGAATGCAACTTCAAAGGAGTAATCACACAGTTGTTTGATCATTTTTTCGCTGCTGTGTACAAGATGATATTTTAACGAGATCCACCCTACATGTCAAAGGAACCAATGGACGTGTTGATATGCATTACAAATTGGTATGCCTCACTGTCCAACACTTTCATTCAAATGTTCAGTGCAAAGAAACCTCCAGATGTTCTGCCAAAGTTTGCCTTCAACATACTTGTCATGTAGGAAGTAGCATATCACATCTCGACAGGATTGATAGCTAGACTGCAGTAGAAGAACAAGGCACCTTGGCTTGCTCTTCCATTGTGGATTGGGTTATATGAGATCCAGAGTATCAAGGAAGTGGATGTTGAAGAAGAATTAATGAAGAAGTATCCATTTAGCCTCTGAAGCTATTATCAGTATGACTCGCATCGTATTTTGAAAGATCACTACATGAGAGTTCAGTAAAATTGGATCCATGGGGCATGTTATTGGGCCAAGGAGGACCCATGGAGATATTGCTACAAATTCTCCAAACCCAATGAACTGGTCAGCTTCGATGTGGAGTGGTTAGCAAAGGAGCAAGAAGCAACATCACGAAGAGCATCAACAGTCGCAACAATAGCATTAGTGGCAATAGAGGCAAGCATACTAGTGCACGACAAAGGTAAGAGAAAGATTGTCAATCACATGGAGGAGGAGTAAAGCTACAAGTTTCGAGCATATCCACTTGTAGAGAAAGCAAATACTTCTATAGAGGCGAAGAGGTAGCAACATGACAAGTGATTTGCATGAAGGAAGAAGGATGAGAAGAGAATGGATGAAGCAGAGAATGAGTTGCATGAGATAAGGGAGAAACTCTGAAAGGAACAATAGTTGTGAAAACAAGAGAGGGAAGTACAGAAGTAGCAGATACAGCCGAGGTATCAACATCTAAAAATAGATCAAGCAACGCCCATATAAGTAGTCGATTCATCTAAAGAGCTGACATCAGGAAAACAGGGTGAACCATCACAGGGACAAGACTTTTCTCATGAGATAGAACAAGCACTTCAACAGCTAGATGCACACATGGAGTAGTAGGAGTTGGAATAGAACACCGACCTCATGCCTCACCACAAAGAGGTCGACTCATCTGCTTCAATGCATCCAAATGATGAGCAAGTATCGAATGACCAAAGAGGCACTGAGATCCTTGGTGATCGACCAAAAGAAGAGATGCACAACATCTCTCTTGATGTATCCCAACATAGAGTTGTGCAGTCTCATAGTGTGTAAACTCTAGAGGATCAAACATATCCTGCACAAGTTGAATAACAAGTGATCACGAATGATGTGGGAAAATAGAGTGTACGCCGAAGCCACTAGCTCAAGTGTTCACTTCCTAATAGTTGAGAATGAGCGAATGGAAAAGGAACTAGAAATGACCAAGTAAGGAGGACACTTGATGACAATGTCTACATCAGTTGAACTGAAGAAGGCAATACTAGATGAAGTATTGTCCCTTGACACATTTATGTGAGCATTATATTCCATGTTGGGTACCATGCACAAGGCAGTCATCCATCTCAACGAATGGCAACAATGATGTGCTAGAATAACACGTACCTTGATGAAATTGCATGATGTTGTTGATGACATGAAAACATGGACAATTAAGTACAAGGGAGCCCCACTTCACTTTCCCAAGATGCTGAGGGTCAATGCAGTCAAGTTGAAAGCTTATATCAGGAGTTAGATCCAAGATTATTAAGAACTCTCGTAGTTCATCACTAGCATACATGATTCCCATGCACAAGTATTCAAGAGTATGGATGTTATGGTGTGCACACATGCGATCCCATCAATCAGAAGTCTCACCCAGGCAAAGAAAAAGAAGCAGATCCAACTAGAGCTTGACTCATACTTTGATGAGTTGATGTGCATCTCCACCAGCATGAACATGCCTCTCAGTGAAGACATCATTTGCAAGTATGTTGTTGGTCCAGCCATATTGAAGACAACCGTGCGCATGCTTTCTGACAAGTTGGATAGAGGAGCTTGAGTAGTGTACCTAGATGTAATGGAGGCTAGTGTCAGGTTTCAGATAGATGTCACTGCAGAACACACATGCACCATCAAATAATACAGATCCTAGCATCAGTATGGTATTATCAATCAGCATGAAGATGTTGAGGAGTTGGACTTCCATGGTTGTCTAGGTCAGAGTGATGTCTTTGGCTTGCTCCAACAATTTTGTTCACATGGCTATAAGTGCATTGTAATGTTAAGTCATGTGAAGTGTAAGTCAAGTGCCAATAGTGGATGTAATAGTCATAGAGTAGGTGAAGAGTCATGAGGGTAGTTGAATGGTCACAAAGAGGAATGTCAAGGGACACCCCACCCTTTGCTATAAATTGTCTCTCATACACCTTCCTTAACTCACTACAGCAGTCACACCGTTGTTATCGAGAGATTTATATTACTTGCCTCTGTGTGACATCTCGGTCATGGCATTGCTTTATGAGCCACTGCTAGGACTCCTACACCAAACAGTCTAAGGTCCAACTGCGACTTATTATGTGGGACATCCCCTTGACATGTTGGTGGGTCTAGCACCATCAACATTTATGGTGCTAGAAGGAGGGCTAGATGACAAGTTGTGTCCTCTCATCTAGTTTTGAACCTTTGCATACCCTTCATGGATTCTTGCACTCTTCTCCCTTTGCGATGTTTTTCGAATCGTGAATATGTCCCCATCATGGGGGATTTTTTTTATCTCTTGTCCACTTACACGTATGATGGTGAAGGTGAATTGGCCTGGGCTGAGTAGTTACATGAATTTATTTCCATGCTTTATGAGGAATATGGGTGTTCTGATGAACAAGCAAGCTTGTTGCTTGCACATACACTTAGTGAATCTCCATGTCATTGGCTGCTTAGGCTACTGGTTGATAGCATGCATGACTTGAGGACTTCTGTGATCCCATTGAGGACACTTTCTATCATTTTTATCTAGACTATCTTGACCAAAAACTATTACAACAATAGAATGCTCTGTATAAGTTAGTTATTGATATTTGGTAGCACTTCCGTGACTTGCAGTTTCAAGCTCCGAGGAGCAACATGAAATTCACCTATCTTTGGAACAGGTTCGAGTATTGCCTTAAGAAATCTTCCCATCCCAGGAAGAAGCATGAGATCAAGCCTCACTCAACATTCTTCAGTGAGGGAGTTGTGCAATCTCATGTGGATGTGGTCACTATCTTGACTGACTGTCCACCTTCCCCTCATTCAACAGCTCCACCACTACTGAATGATGTTGAGGATCATGTTCACACACTTGTTCATCTTTCACATCATCTCAACATCACTTCACTTAATTTTCGCATAGATTTGGTTGTGAGTCCTTCGAGTTCTCATATGAATTTTGTTCTACAACCTTCATCTTCGCACTCGGGTGTTCCTACAGATGATCCTTTTTTGTGTTCGTTCATTCTGGACCCTTCACTTTTTGGGAACGAGGAACAACCCATTAACGAAGTTAGTGTTACACAACTAACATGCATTGTCATTCATGAAGAGTATGAGTGGGAGATTGAGCATCAACACTCGGTGAAGGAAGACTCCCTTCTATCTGAGCCCCCTCCATTCTTTCCTAACATCTTTGGTGAACCTACCATCTATGATTTTCCATGTGCATCCTCATCCACAGATGCACCCATTGTTGATCAGTTGCAGGACTCACCGGATGTTGGTCCATCATTCGACAATGGAGAGGATAAGGTATTCATTGAAAATCCACTTGATCTTTCATCTGTCTTTTCTGGAAATAAAGAGGATGAGTTTCTTTGCTTTTCATCTACCCCTGTGTTTGATTCATTTGATCATGAGGATGCCGATGAAATCATTGATTTTTTTGATCGTGGAAGTTGTGATCCATGTGTTTCCATATTTGAGAGCGATCACGACTCTATCACAGTTGATCTTTCAAAGCCACAATTTTCTGATGATCTATCTGATGATGAAGTTGAAACAACCACGACTATTAAGGCACTTTAGCCCAAGCTTATGGTTATGTCATGTCCTCGCTCTCTTGGGGTTAGTCTCACTTCTGATCATGAACCTGTTCAATCACTCAAGGCTCCTCATTACTCATTTTATACATTGAAGATCCATGTCACACACAGATAATTCTTCCTCTGCTCGAATGGCATGATCCCATCGCTTATGCATTAGAGGAATCTTGCATTACAAGCACCCATTCTCGATGCAAGTTATATTTGTTTATTTCATTTCCTTGCATGTCACAATCGAGAGTGTGCTTATGATTCAAAGTTACATGCAGTGTCACACAACACCATGATAAGTCCACAAATTGATTTTCATGCACTTGCACTCACCTATGTCCTATGGGCACTATCAAACATGAATTGTAGTTGTCTTCATTGTTATATATTTCTTTCTTGCTGGTTCACACAACTGGGTTGCTCGCGGACCAAGCCTTCACCAATGGGTCAACCAATGCACCGGTGGCTGCATTGGAAATATCACTTCAGGTGATTAGGCCCATGGATCGTTATTGTAGGAGTAGGATTAGTGTTTTCTTTCAGTCAATTTGCTTGCATTCTTGTTTGCTTATTCGCGTTGTTTGCTTGTCTATCTGCTTGCTTGTTTTCTTACTAGCTTTGCTTTCACTTTTTATTTTACTCTTACTTTGCTTTGTTGTTCGTTACTCTGCTTGTTTCGCATAGTTCGCTTGTTTCCTTCGTAGGTTACTTTTGTGTGAAACTATGTATGACTCTTGAAACGAGTCGGGTGAAGTACGAGAGGGCTTGTACAAATATCACTACTTGGTTATCTGTCATCTTGCCTTTGTATGAAGAGCTTATTACTTTTATTTGATGATACATCAAAGGAAAATATGTACTGTTCGAAGTGAACATTGGTGAAAACACAATGCTTGCACGCTAACTAGTGTCACCTTCTCTAGTCAGCTGATTTTGGGTTAACCCTTGTTAGCTTAGTCAAGTAGAGTAAGGTGAGGGGGAAAACCTTAACAGGCACATCAGAGATACAATAAAATACTTCTCTACTAGAACAACCTCTTCTACTCTCGATAAATCAGGATCCCTCCTTCACCTCTCAAAATGAATAAGTGCTATGCATAGATGAAAAAATGAAAAAATGAAAAGTCAAAAAATTTCAAAAGGAGAAATGAATAAGGTGAAAGAAGAGAAATTTTTCCTACATAGGGAGGCAATGCAAGTAACTCTGTCGAGGTACTGACTAGGCTCACTGGTAGCGGAGCCATGTTTGTGTTCCTCTATGACTTTGTCGGGGTACTATTGAGGACTGCTAGTAGTGGAGAAACACCGAGATGAAACTAAGGCTCTGATGAATATATTGCTTGTGCATCAATATACCCCTCAAACCCAATCGAAATAGTTATGTTTCCTTGGATTGGAATGTGTGTCAATTGACCAAGGGCTTGGAAAATGCTACATCCTACAATAAAGCTAGTGTGAAGCCAAGCTGAGTTGAGAGATGAACAATACTTCTGGAGGTGTTAGACTTGATTTTCATGAAAAAGGTCCATTTAGGGAGATGGAGGCTACCAACATGTCACCAAGTGTTGTAGCAACTATAACCACCCTCCAAAATTTTTCCTTAGACCATTTTGGAGCCTCCCTACCAACCATTCATAGCCCCTTGTCTTGTTTCGTCAACTACACAAGGTTCAACATTTTCTTGCAAAAAGGTAGCCTGCTAATCACAGATTGATGCATTCCCCTCATAGGTTGTTCACCTAGACTTGGTCTAGCTACAAGCTGAAAAGATTCCATAAGAAAATTGCACATTTCTGGAGGGAAAGTACCCTTCCCTCCAGAAATTGTGCAATTCTATCTGGAGGCCTACTGGGCTACAGAATAACGCAATTCTACTAGCCAACACTCCAAGTAGGAATTGTGCAAATTTCCTTAGCAAGGCTGCTCATCCGAGGATTTGTACAAATCTAGGTAGCAGTCAGCTACTCTACCCAGAAATTGCGCAAACCGCCTGAGGAGTCAGCCCAGCTCCTAGCCAGAAATGCACATTTTTCTCAAGAAGTTGATAGCGTTCATGCATGAGAGGTTTGGTTGGCTAGTTCCACCTGGGACAGAGGAAACTTGACTTGCATTTTTTGGAATAGCAAAAGGTAACATGCAAAAGGAATCCCTTAATTTAGGGAGCTATTTCTAGTAGTCAGAGGTTACATGCAATGTTGTTTTAGAAGTTTCACTCCAAAGTTATTTATTCGATGCACTACAAAGTTATTTATTCGATGCATCAAAGTTCATTCTTTCACATCAATCGTGGAGTGTTGAGATCCCACAGCACATCCAGGACTCTTGAACACATCCGGCTTAACTATTCACAGGCAAGCAGCGTCAACTTTTCATTTTCAGCATTTCTATCACTTTTCATGTACTGCTTGTGTGAGTGTTGTTTTCTTGATTTCATTGGATTTCTGTCACTTACATGTATACTATCTTGTCCTAGCTATGTTTCAGTTTTCGTTGCTATCTCACTCGTGTCACATGCATGAAACTATTTTGCACAAACCTTCACTGAACCATCGAATCGCTTCACCCATATGCATGTTGATCTGTTTGTGGAATATTTCATTCATGTTTTGCATGCACTGTCAATCACTTTTACTTTCACTTAGTGTCACCATGCATTCATTGTCTTATTTTCTTTCAGTTTCCCATCGATGATTTGGGCCACCCTTGACCTGAACTTTGCCTTCACTGACACTACATTGCACAATATGGGGAAGGAAGGCTCTGTATTCCTCTCCGTCAATGCGCATTTCTTCCTAGCATTCCCCTATAAGACTATTTTACACATTTTTGAGGGGAAGTGACTATTGGACTAGAAAATTACACAATGCAGTCTTGAGCTTGTAGTCACTCCCGGCTAGAATTGTGCATTGCGTAATCCTAGTAGCTAGCAGCTAGTTTGGATTGCACATTGCACAAATATAGTAGCCATTCCTGCCTCCCAAACATCCTAGACTACCTTTTGCATAGTTCTGCTAGCAAGTCACCTAGCCTCCCAAAATAAATTGCACAATCTTGCCCATCACTTTCCCAAGCATGTGTTGTGTCATATCCCAAATTTTCTTTGTTTTCACTGACATATTTCTTGCCATGCATGTTTCTTGTTTCCAAATATTTTAGTTATTCATTAGTCTCAATGGATTCCAAGAGAACAAGTTCACACGACAGTGATGGAAATGTAGTCAGACTAGTAGTTGAGCAAGTGTCCTCTAGTCTATCGATTTATGAAGATACAAAGTTGTATCTAGACAAGGACATCAAACTAAAGTGGCAAGAGGTCAATGAAACACTTGTAGGCACTTTTAGGGAACACCTCGAAGACCGTTAGGTGTATGTGAACATTAGTTTGGCTTGTAGCAGATTGCATGCAGATATCTCGCATTCCCATGTGCGGACATGACACACTGGATTGTCTCTCACACTGATCTTGAGATGATGACCTTGAGTAGTGTCAGTGGGAAGAAGCTTGCGACCTTCTGGGAATAAGATTATGATGAGATGTGTTAGATGTCAAAGCCCGTGACTATCATGGAGACTCCATTCAGCTTACCAAATAGCAGTGCTAACTCTAGAGACATTT
>APFE031333719.1:200252-217746 GCA_000404065.3 Pinus taeda
GTCGGATTGACTTTATTCCACCACCAAAAGTTGTGGCTTTCAGAGGAGGTTCAGATGAACCTATAGCGTAGTTTAGATGAGGAGATATTCTAGTCCACATAGGTCAAACTTTACTTCTGCAGTTGCAGCTTCAGTTTCAGCAACTTGTAGCTTCACATGTGTGAGGGAGAGACCCTTTTTTGCACAGTATAGAAGAGACTCTTTTCTGCGCAGTAGAGAGAGAGAGATATGCGATGAGATGAGTGAGTCCAAATGAGGAAATTCCTTCTATATTTATACACAAAATTGGTGTTTGAATAGATGTGATTGTTGGGCTTCTGAGCCTACATGAGTTGTACGTCGGCTTGATAATAATTCCATAATCAAAATAAATTCATATCTCCATGAATACTTATCAGATTCAGATGATCTTTATATCAGTCCTACACCTCTCAATAAGAGCAATCTAATAAAAATATTATTAGCCCTGAATAAGATGACCCACATGAAGTTTTTCCCTAGTTTCCAATTTTAACAGAAGAGATAAAAGAAGTTACTTTAGTTGAAAAGGTTATAATATCCTCGTCTTCTAAGTTTGAATCAGAAGTTTCTGCCATAGAAGAAAAGCAGAATCTTTCGAGTATTACTGTGTCATAGCTACATGAAATCCTAACTTCTTTCGAAATGAGAAAAGGGGGTCCATCAAATATGAGAGAAGTTGCATTCAAAGATTCAAGAGAAGGAGAATTCAATGAGTCAAGACATACGTCAGAAGGAGAGGAAGAATCAAACTTTTTCAAGAACCTTCAACGAGGTTCTGGAAGATTCAGAGGTAAACTACCTTTCAAATGTTTTTCTTGTGGAAGAGTAGGACATTATGCTGCCAAGTGTCCTTACAAAGATATGCTTGATAAAGGTAAGGAATTAGCAAAATGGAATAGAAAACAAAGTGTAAATAAGAAGAGCTACTATACGCATGAAGATAGTGATGGTTTATCAAATAGTGATGAAGATGAAAATAGTAATGATTATAGACTTCTGATGGCTTTTGAAGATGATTATTTCTTGGATGATTTAGATGAAGATGGTCTCTATGAAGAAATTTCTAAACTTAAATTATGTTTAGAAGAAAAGAGTATGATTATAGATACTCTTACATTCCAACTTGTTGAAAGGAAAAAACACAATGAAAAGTTAGAATGTGAAATTGTGGGTCTAAGAAAAGAAATTGAGAAAAAAAAAGCTCTCAATCTTAAGTTTGTTAAAGGATCAAAAACTTTAGATGAAATTATCAAAGTGCAGTGTTCTCCTCTGATAAAGACAGGTCTTGAATATACTGAAGAACCATCTCAAGCTTTAGAAGCCATCAACCTCCAAAAGATATCTTGATGCAGCAAGGAGAAATGAACAGGTTGAAAATTGTCAGCAGAGGCTTAAAGCAGATCACCAGGTAAATCAGGTTCAATCTACTTCAAGGATGAACAGAAGCTATAACTAACCATGGGTAAAGCTTTCTCAATTTGTGTCAAGAATTAATGTCAATGGAAACTACAATCATCAGGTCAGTAGATTCGATAATCGCAGGAATTTGTTTAGTGGCCAATGTTTTTCATGTCATAACTTTGGACACAAAGCTGCTCAATGTGTTGCTTACAAGACCATCATGACTAGAGAATCACAAAACCAAAGGAATGTGACGAGGATCGTGAAACGGACCTACAATAACTTTTCTCTCCTTGAAAATGAAATAGAATGCTCTATCTGTAACAACTTTGGGCATGAATAATTTGAATGTAGGAGTAAATTTCGGCAAGCATCTCAAAAGGAGAAAACTTCATTAAATCCCAAAATATGGAGAAACAAAGAACCACAAATAGAAAGATGTGGAATAGCCCTATATGCAGAAGGACAATAAAATCAGTGGCACATTGACAGTGGATGCTCAAAACACATGTCAGGTGATAAAGAAAAAATTTAGTCATATAGTGCCTTAGAAAAGGAAAGGAAGGTCTCTATTGGAAATGAAACCCCTGCAATCATAAAAGGTAAAGAATTTGTTCTCTTAAAAGAAAAAGGTCAAAGCTAGGAATGTTATGTATGATGATGGTTTAAAGCATAATCTATTGAGTGTTAGTCAAATGTGTGATCAAGGAAATGAGGTAGTATTTCAATCAAATGGATGTGTTGTTTGCGAGCTTGATACAGGAGAAACAATGATCAAATGCATAAGAACTCCAAATAATTTATACATACTCAGGAGAGGACAACAAGAATGATATCTAAGCAAAAATGATGAACACTGGCTATGGCATAGAAGATTGGGGCATCTAAGCTTCTCTTAGATAAGGAAAGCATGCAAATTCCAGTCTGTACACGATCTTTCTAACATTAGAATTATAGAAAATACAATATGCAAATAATGTCAATTTGGTAAGCAAACTAGAACATATTTACTTGAAAAATAAGGATCGGCTAGTAAGCCACTTGAACTTGTCCATACTAATTTATGTGGTCCATCAGGGAAAAAGTCACCTCGTGGAGAAGAATACTTTATATTGTTCATTGACAACTTTTCCAGAATGTGCTAGATAGGACTTATAAAGCATAAAGATGAAGCATTTGAAAAGTTCAAAGCCTTCAAAGCTTTGGTTGAAAATGAATAAGATCGCAAAATCAAATGTCTCGGATCTCATCGAGGAGGGGAATTTACCTTGGATGAATTATTTGACTTCTGTGAAGAACATGGAATAATAAGGGAATTCTCTAGTGCAAGGACTCCTCAAAAAAATGGAGTGGTAGAAAGGATGAACAGAACTGTTCAACAAATGGCTCGTGCTATGCTAGATGAGTCTAGAACTCCTACAACCTTCTGGGGTGAAGCTGCATTTTCTATTGTCACTATTCTCAACAAAATGAATGTTCGGGTAAACAACACTCAAAATCCTCATGAAATTTGGTATGGTAAGACTCCTACTGTAAAATACTTCAAAGTTTTGGAGGCAAATGTTATATCAAAAGGGCTAATGAAAAACTTGGCAAGTTTGAACCTAGAGCAGATGAAGGTATTCTCCTTGGTTACTCTTCCCAGAGTAAAGGATACAAGTGATATACTAAAAGACTTGGGAAAATTGTTGAAAGTAATGATGTTGTAGTTGATGAAGTAGGAAAAAATCCAAAGCAAGTAAAAAATGAAGAGTGGGAAGAAGATGAGGATTTTCCTTCCACATCGAATCAAAATAATGCCGAAGAAGAAACCAATGAAGCACTAGAAGAGCAGATAACAACAAAAGAAAAGACCCCATCTAGATATGTTCAGAAAAATCATCCAAAGACTCAAATTTTGGGACAAAAAGAGGTAGGTGTGCAAACAAGAAGAACTATTACAGAAGCTTCAAGCTATCTAGCATTGATTTCCTCCATCAAACCGCAAAGTGTACATGAAGCATGCAAAGATGAATGTTGGGTCAAGGCTATTAATGAAGAGCTTGAGCAAATTGAAAAGAATAATACTTGGGAATTAGTTCCTAGACACCATGATAAGAATATCATAGGAACCAAATGGATATTGAAAAATGAGGTGAAAGAAAATGGAGAAGTTATTAGAAACAAGGCCATACTTGTTTGTAAAGGGTATGCTCAACAAGAAGGTATAGACTTTGAAGAAACTTTTGCACCTGTTGCTAGACTTGAAGCCATAAGAATGTTCCTTGTTCTTTCTAGCTTTCAGAAGTTCAAAGTATATCAAATGGATGTGAAATCTGCCTTTCCTAATGGAGATCTAGAAGAAGTATATATTGATCAACCAGATGGATCCATCCCTGGAAATGATCCAAAACATGTATACAGACTCAGAAAGGCTCTCTATGGTCTAAAACAAGCTCCAAGGTCTTGGTATTATCATCTTGACGAATACCTTCATCAACAAGGTTTCTCAAAAGGATTAGCTGATAGCAATTTATATAGAAAAATTGACAATAATAAATTGCTAATACTTGTTGTGTATGTTGACGATATCATTTTTGGTAGCAATGAATAAGCCACGAGTCACAACTTTGCTTTGGTAATGAAAAATAATTTGAAATGTCACTGCTTGGTGAGCTCACATATTTTCTTGGTTTACAATTTCAACGAAATAAAGATGGTATATTTCTATCACAAACCAAGTACCTCAAGTAGATCTTGAAGAAATATGGCATGGAAGATTCTAAAATAGTATGTACCCCTATGATAACAGGGTGCAGCCTCAACGCAAATGATGAATCAGCAGTAGTACATCGACCAACCTATAGATCCATGATTAGTAGTCTGCTCTATCTAACAGGTACCCAACCAAACATCATGCATGTAGTGAGAATAGTTGGAAGATTCCAAGCAAATCCAAAGGAATCACACCTATAGGCAGTCAAAAGGATCTTCAAATATCTTCAAGGAACTCATAATTTTGGCTTATGGTATCCTAGGGACATAGATCTTACACTTCATGCATACACATATGTAGATTGGGAAGGAAGCGTGGATGATAGAGAAAGAACTAGTGGTGGTGCATTCTATATGGGTTCGAGATTAGTGTCTTGGTTCAGCAAGAAACAAAGTTCAATTGCATTATCTACAGTTGAAGCAAAATATGCGGCTACTTCATCTTGTTTCACACAACTCCTTTGGATGATGCAAACATTGCAAGACATTAAGATCACATGTACTCCACCCATATCCATTCTATGTGATAATACAAGTGCAATCAGTATTTCAAAGAATCCAGTCATGCATTCCAAGGCCAAGCACATACCTATCAAATATCATTTTATCTAGGAACAAGTGCTTGAACAAAATGTCAAATTGGAGTATGTTTCCTCCAAGGAACAAGTTGCTGATATATTCACCAAACCACTACCCAGAAAGACATTTGAATGCCTCAGATAGAAGCTGGGAGTAGTTGATGCATCATCTTGATGTTGACACTTATCTGTTTCAGAGAACACTGGTTGTATGCAAGTTTCATGAAGCGTATCCGTGTACATATGCGAGTTTCTGTGGATTCATCCGCATATATGTTGGTTTGAAGAATATTTGGGAACCAAACTTAGGATGAAAAGAGTCTAATATGGGTCTATCAGTGATCATCTGGCACAGGTTCAGGGGGAGCATATACTTCTAATAATGCATTATCATTGTTGGCATTACCTTAGAAGATCTTGGTACAATTTCACAGTTGTTTTTGATTCAGGTGGAATAGGTGCAGAGGGAGATCATGGTTGCTAGTCTGGAGAATGATTAACAAATGTTGCTGATGATAGTTGTTTATGACTATCATAGTCTTGTTTTAGATATTTCTTCTCTATGTCATGTATATCTTTTATTATCAAGGTCATGTAACGACCTATTTTGTTTCCCCACTTGGTTGGGATATGGATCTATGTATGAGTCTTTGATGATAGGAAGGTCATTTATGATGTATACAGTCATGTTCTTTTTGTATAACATCTTTTCGCAAACCTTGCCTCCAGTCAAGGGGAGCATGAACAGTACAATTTAGCATATTCGAAAATTTTAGCATGTACTCAGGGGGAGCATAACGCTTTTCTCTTGATGAAAAAGGGGGAGAATGACTTTGAGTGACTTTGGGTTTCCATCAAGTCCAAAGGGGGAGATTGTTGGAATTATGACAGAAGTTTTCTGCTATGACACAGGTGTTGTCCTTGATGGCAACTCACTCAGATGACCAAGCCACATATACATGTGGGTTAGTAGTCCAAAAGGCATGTATGTGTATACACACACTTTCACGCAAGGAAAAGCATGTACATGTTGGAAAACTTGGTTTTGATCCATGGTATTTGGTCCCTTGTATTTTGATCCATGGTATTGATCAAAAGTATCTTGACCAAAGTGTTGACCCCAGGTATTTGGTCCAAGGTATTGCTTCTAAGTGGTTTTGGGCCATGGTATTGAGTAAGGTCTAAGACTATAAAAGGAGGAGGAGATCATTAGTTAAAGGCACTCAAGCATTGAATATCTAATGAAGAGTAAGATCTAGATTATTGGTGATTGGGTTATGGTGCATAGCTAGATCTGAATCAAGGAGAAACCTGAGCACTAGAAGAAGGATAAGTTCTATTGATGGGTTAAGATCTTAAGGCTTGAAGAGAAGTATCTTTGTGTAATTTTGATATTTTATATTTGGCGCATGTCTTGATCTGTATGGTGCATGTCTTGATCTATAAATCTGATGGTCTAGGTATAGCTGATGCCTGAACAGTTGAAAAGGGTAAATCATATTTTACAGATCTGTATGTAGGTTCAACATAGAAAAGGAGGGTATACACGATGGTTCGTCAATTCAAAATAGTGTATACGGAGGTTTTCCTTCATATAGCAGCATATGCACACAATTTCTACATATTGAAGTAGTGTACATATCATAAAATATGTTTTAGCTACTTCTATTTACTGTTGTAGTGTTCTAGGTTCTGGTTCGGTTTTGGTGCTGTTACTGTATTTTGGTTACAACATTTAGAGAAGTGATTGTTTGGTTCAGTTTTGGTTAGTGCAAGGGAGATTGATTGATGCATATATATTTTTATGTTTGATTGATGCTATTGATGGATCCAGTCTGAAAATTTATGAAATGTGGTCCCTGGAAGAAAAGAGAAGGTTGTAGCCTTCCATAGGTCAACACCTAGGTATTAGCACATCAGCTAGTACAAGAGCTAAGGGGGCTGTAGCTCCCTTCCAGGAGAATCTTGAGAGCAAGAGAAGGTTGTAGCCTTCTGTAGGTAGAAGCCTCTATATTGGTATAAGACTACATCGGTATAGAAATATTGTAAAAAGAAGTTTATTATTAAAAGAAGATAGAGATGAATTGCAGCAGGTGGTTTTCACTCGCTTTGGGTTTCCACCTTATATCTTGTGTTCTTGTGTGTGATTTTCTGCTTTGTTTTTTTACTGCTTATATGGTTTTGATACACAGATTAAAGATCAACTAACTAAATTATAAGTTTACAAGGTGTACGATGGTTTCTCTAAACATAGTTGCGTATATACGCAAGTTTCATTAACTGAAGTATCATATATAAATTTGTTCATGGAAATGAAATATTATTAAATTGATAATACTAATTCACCCTCTCTCTCAATATTATTTCCAACATGAAGGCCATAGAGGAGACTTCTAAATGCGAGAAAATAAGAGAATATTTATGACCAAAGCCACAGAAAATAGGAGACACTTGGTCTTGCGAGAGGTGCAGTAGAGGAAGATATGGAAATTAGTTTAAGAGATTTTCAGTGTAGGATTTACTAATGGACCAACTAATAAAGAAATTCCAGAATCTACAATATTAACTAAATAACAGAACATAATATTAACTAAATAATATATCAAAAATATATCCACAAAATCACTTATATATCTCCTCAAGGAAAAGTTAAGCAAGCATGTGCATCGTATCAAAAGGAACTACCTTCAAACTTTGACAACCAACAGAATAGCAACATGAGGTATGTGTTCGAGTGAGCATTCGTTCACTACTTTCTTAGGAAAATAGGTTCACTTGGTTGTTGACCGTAGTGTCTATAAGGGTTTTATGGGTTGGATGGTTGGTATTGTTGGTTGTTGGGCATAAGTTCTAAACTGAGTTGTTGGGCCTTTCAATTTGGGATGGGATGTTGTGAATCTCTCGCCAGCTAGATGGAATAGTTATAGAGTAGTTATGGAGGGCATAAGCAAGGAGATATCCCTAATTGCTACTACGTTGATGACAAGGAAGGATCACAAAGGCATGATATATTAACACAAAGGAATGACCCTAATGAATGACCCGTTGGGGTGCTAAGATACCTGAACCCCAACTAGAGAAATTGGCAAAATTAGACCACAGATACCGCTTGCTATCTCACAATGGAAAATACATAGTAGCTACAAAAACAATTTTTTGAGAGAAAAATGAGACGTTGATGTTGAATTGTTGCCATTTGGTCCAAGAAGAGAAGAGTGTAATTGTTCCCTTTTCCATGTCATATCAAAATAGTCATAGAACTAAGACAATCAATATTTCCCATATTCTCTATAATTGCCTTCATCATTTCTTGGAGATTAAAATGGCCCAAAGTCACTAAAATATTCCATGACTCTCAACAATAATCTCCATAGAGTTCTTGTAACTAACAACCATTTCCATGCATTTCTAGTAGGAAAATTCACAAAAAATAGAAATAAAGCAACCTAAAAGTGGTTGAAAGCTATAGAATGATTAAGTGGTAAACAACACACAAAATAAAGTGATCCTCAAACCACTCAAAAAAATTCCAATACACTACGATTATCTATCATATCTATATATATATATATATATTATATATATTATTATATTATATATATATAACATTTTATTTAGTAAAGCCACATGCAATGTGGCATTTTATTTAATAAAAGGACATGTAATGTGCCAATAGTAGAATCCACCTGCATTACACGTGTATGAAGCAAACAGAACCTAGCAAAGCCCACTTGCATGGATTACACTTACATGCCAAGGGAATTTGAAAGAGTTAGCATAGATGTCTATTTTTAAAAGGTAAGCATATGGGCTAGCTTCCAAACTTCCTAGAAAGATTTCCTCAACTAAAACTTCCTTCCTTCTCTCTTATCTTTTCCTACCCTCTTACTACCTACCTCATTGATATCTTTCTTTATCCCTGCCTTCTATCAAAATTGATTCTTGCCGCCTTCGATCTATCTTGTGAGCTCCCCCCTTCAAACTAATCAAGACCTTGCAACCTCTTGCCTTCAATCAAAATCTTGGACTTATTTTCTCAACTCTTTTAAGAGCCTCTGGATTGCTTAACTTTTTTCTGAATCTCTGTTGGAAATGATTGATTGCCACATTCCTCCATTCTCTCATAGAGAATGACTGACTGTGTCTGAAGTTGAAGGAGGGTATTATCGTTGAGTGAACATGGAGCCCTCTTTTAGCTATCGAGCTCTTCCTTCCTATAAGTAATGTGATTAGTGGTAACCATATCTAAATCTCAATGGACATGGGGATTCGGGGTCCTCCCCAAGGATCCTCCTTTACCTTCTGATAATGGTCACCCTGTCAAGAAGATAGTCGTGAAGGAGGGAACTTTGGTGAGCGAAGCATGATTGAATGAGATGAAGTTGGCTTATGTAACCAAAGAGAGTAGTAGTTCAATTATATGGTTGTAGGTTACAAATTCAATTCACAAATTTGAACACAATGTCAAGTAACAACTTATACCTTGCCTTGCTTATCTATTTTAAGATTGCTTGATTTATTTTAAGTTTTTCTATTTGTTTAGAATTTTTTTTCAATTATGCTTCTTTCTTCATTATACAAGACCAACCCTTCATAGTGCAAGACCAACCATGCTTGTTAGAATTAACTATCATTGTCTTCTATTGTTTCTTATTATTTGTTCATAATGTTGTTATAATTATGTTTCTTTCATCGTATTGTTTCTTGACCCTGACCAACCAACTATGTTTGAATCAATGTTAAATTCATAAACATGGAATACCTATGAGCCCATACAACTTACTAAGTGTAATTCAGAGGCACACTTGAGAAGTAGTAGCATTTTGGAATATCTAAAGAAAATGTAACAATCATTTGCTAATATTTACCTATGATGAAAATGCAACAATTATTTACTGATATTTACTTGTGATGTGATGTAGATTAAGAGTCCCATCATGTGGTCCAGTGATGTAGCCAAAGAGTTATGTCCTGAGTCTTTCCCTTTGTTGGTAGTCTTCCAAGGGGTGTTGGAGGCCCACACGTTCTGCTACATGCGTAAGGTATGGGAAAAGAAGACCCACCCATATAGAATGACTAGCTGCAAGCCAACCAAGAAAGATCAGAAAGGGTGAACCCGACCCTAGCACTAGAAGACCTGTGAAATCTAATCCTGACAGGAAGGAAGGGAAACACTATCACCCTAGGCTTAACGAAGAAACTATGTGCAGTGAAAACAACTATGTTAATGCAGTGGATGGCAACTATGTGATGTAGTGAATGAATTCATGCAATGAATGACATGGGTGGTTTCATTCTTTGAATGGATTCTATGTGATGTGATATGGCTTCTGTAAACCTTCTTTATGTGATGACTTATTTTTACTTTGAAGTGAATGACTTTCTCTTTGTTGTGACATGGCTTCTGTGAAAGGCTTCATGCAATGAGTGAATGACTTCTATGACACGACTTCATGCAGTGAACGACAACTATGTGCAAATGAGAAAGCTTGAATTTATGGAAAACCTTGAGGCCAACTATTGCATCTCTCCTTTGCTGACCCCAATCAACTGGATGGCTCTGCTTAGCTTTCTATGACCTAGATGGCTTTGCTTAGCTTGCTGCAACCTAGATGGCTCTGCTCTGGTTGCTGCAACCTAGATGGCTCTTCCTAGCTCATTGTGGCTTGGATGGCTTTGCTAAGTTTGTTTTGCTCTAGAGTAGGTTTGGACATAAAATGTAGTTGAGTAAGGCCTCTTTTACAATGTGATAACTGGAAGGCGTATTTTACAATGCGAGAGCTGGAAGGCGTCTTTTACAGTGCCGAAACTGCATGCAAATAGATATCCATGTGGAAAGGGCTATATAGTTATGTGGAAAGGGCCTTTGAAGGATACCCTTGGTTGCGGTAACAATGGATATAAGGAAATTAAAATTTTTCATGATAAAAGTTTGTATAGGAGAAAAATAACTTTGTATATTAAATTTTTTTGCCACAGCAAGACTTAAGATAAAATAATGTTGCCCCAACATCCTTACATTGGGGCACATGATATTTGCAAGAAGAGGTGCGATGTTTTCTAGCCCAAGCACTTGGTTAAAATTTTGATGAATGAAATTGCTATTATAAAACTTTGCTTAAATTACAATAGAAAGAAAAAAACCAGTCAAGAAATAAATTAATAAGCGGTCAACAATGAAACAATCATGATGAAATAATCACTACAGTTGTGCTATAATGACTCTCTAATAAAAAAAACTTACGATAAGAAGCTCAATGCTTCATGCTTAGTGCAATATACACCTAATAGGCATTACACTTAATAGAAAGTGACTGGGTTGTCTCACAAATTCTAAATTTTCTGCAACTGCAAGAAGGGGGTTACCAAGATCGAAGTGACGATTGTTCTATGGAAATTGTCAATGATTTACTTACCACCATTGAAGATCCATTGTGCAGATTATTGCAACAAAAGGTTTATTTTCACTTCGTTGGTAGAAACCACATATAAAGGTGAAACAAAATATGTGTGAATGCTCTGAATTCTTTCTCTTTGCGCGTGAATACTTTAAATAAAGAAAGAGGTGTTGAGTCCGTCATTTACTGAGGGTTGAGTCACTGTTATTCTAGAGGTCAAGTTGTGCCATAAAAGAGGCTGAGTTCCTATTTTGGGTATCTATACGAGCTGCTCAAGATATCTGTCACTATTTGCGGATGACTTGTTGGGAAGGATACATATATTGTCCATTATCAGACCAGTATATCTCTGTGGGCCAAGTTTATTAGTTTATCTTCTGAGTGACCATCATACAACCTCACTGTTTGTGCAAACATGTTGGTATTTCTTGTTATATTTGTCACAATATTGTTGTAGCAGACTCCTATCAGTGCGTGAACATTGGTATGTCATTACATTATAGACAATGGTGTTATAGACATTTTTGGGCACTTCAACCCCAATCATAAATGTCCATAAACTGAGGGCTCCTAAGTCCCTAAAAGTGTTGCTTCACTACCTAAAGGAACAAGGTTAACTGATTACATCATCTCCCAGAAGTTCTCCATTGCAAACTGCTCATAAATGGTAAAAACTGGACCATACTAAAAACCCAGTGCAGAGGGTGCGATGCATATCACCTTCCCAGTGTATGGGGTGTGATGCATACTCAATTGCTCCTCTGTAGGGTGCGATGGTCGAGAATGGACAAATGGCAGGGACAAAATGCGAGGTGGAAGATCATGGAATCTTCCAGAAGCTTCCCCTCTGACACTTGCCTCTTTGTTTTCGACCAGGGATGAGTAAGAGATCATCATCCTCCAAGAGGAAGTAGGAACTATCAGAGAGAGGACACTAATCAAGATCCCAGAAGATGACTCACCTCCCTATAATCATATATATATGGATCCATCATCACAGAGATATAGAGGCTCGAGTTTTGTATCTTATAGAGAAGTGCTGTTGGTTTCCTAGTGTACATTCATAGTGTTGGGTGATCTAAGCTTTGCTTGAGGTGAAGAAGGGCATTCTAGCTGGAGGATGATGCTGGGTGAGAACATATGGTTGTAATCCTCTTGCTACTTTTCATCTTAATAAGGCTATTCAAGTTTTCCTCCATATTCTCGTGTATTTGTTTATATATGCATTTGTATGGTTAACACACATCTAGTCCTGTGTTATTTATGAATATAGATATTTGTTTCTTTGATAGTAGTACATTGATGTGATTCCAAAGGTGCTCTTTGAAGCTGGGCAAACGAAGAAGAAGTGGTGACGCTCTATCAAGAAGGAGAGGAAATCAAGCGCAAGACTAAGGTTGGTCTTCTTGGGTCTCCTCTTGTCTACTTTCATAAAGGAAAATGAAAGTAGACTTTACTTGTTTGTTTCTAAGATAGCTACCAGTATTAGTGGGAATAATAGCATCCGAGTGGACACTATTCCCGATAACAAAATGGCGACTCTGTCGGGGAGCGACTAGATCATTTGTTAGCCTATCTATCTTTGTTTCTTTCATAAACTTACAGACAGAGCCTGAAGCCAAGCCAGCTAGCCTTCGAACTACATTTGTTATACAAATGCAAAGTAGATCAATGCTGCTTCAGTCTATCTCTGGGTTTTGTTTATGAAATAAAAAATTGATCTGCAAATAGTCTAATTTCCCTAAGTACTGGCTCTAGTAACCTCTTTAGACCACCCCTGTGTTTTACATATACTGAACACTACTTACTCGGCCTAAATCCCTAAACTGAATTGCAAACTGTGAGTAAAAACTTGTTTAAAGTCTCTCACTGGTCCCTTCACAACCTGCCTTCAAGGCAGACTATATGCATCACACTTCTCGAGTGCAGTAGGTGCACTGCATACTGAATTCACAGTGTGACAAGTGTGATGGTTAGGGAAGGTTAACTTTACCTTCAAACTGTGGTTTTTTCTCACTGTTTTCAGTCCTATTCAGGAGTTTTTGTTGTCTGTAGTCAGTGTATCTCTGTGAAAACCCCCTTCTCTTACATTATTCCGCCTCCTTAGTGCAAAGAACTGTAAGTGTTTTTATGTATTGTGTGCCATTTTTAGTTCTCTTTTGCAAAAAAGTAGCATAGTCGAACTGTCGTTTCTGGATCTAAAAGTGTTGTAGTTGTCGTTTTTAGTTTTAGAAGACAATCCCGTTGTTCTTGATAGTCGATTATATAGTTACTATTGCATATGATTTGAATTAATAGTTTTTAAAGTGTCGAAAAACAATTTTCATTTCGAAATCACAAAGTGTCTCTCTTACCTTCACTTCATTTTTAAAAGAAATTGTTTGAGTGTTGTCGTTTTGAAAATAATTCAGATTTGCACATAGCTTTCTTATCATCATTCATACATTAAGAAGGCTGAAAACAAATACATGCATGTGCATTTGTATTTTGACTGCTTGGTTTGATTTAGGACAGTGCATTTAGCGTGTGCTCTATGCTCTTTGCAAAAATATTCTTAACTTTCTTTCCTTAGTAGCTAGGATTTTCATTGCCGAAAGAAGATTAAATGTTTGTTTATCATCTTAGATTGCATTTTAGGAATTGTATACACATCACGCGGTGAACTTGAAAGGAAATTTTTTAAGCAAAATCAACTTAAAATAAATTTAATGAATCTAACAATGCTTTGGAACCTAACGCACAACATCTAGAGGTCTAGGCTAGAGACATATTTTGGCGTCGTTAAGCCTGGTAACTATTGTTTTCATTGCTGGTTGGGTGATTCCTCCACTTTGAGACGACAAGTGCCAGTACGGACTTGTGCTCCCACATACCTTCGAGTATATTTTGGGAGACCACAATAGGCTGCATCCTTTATCCTTAGGAAGCCGTGTCTGCCGCCCTATCAATCGCAATGCACTGAACACAACATTCAGGAAGATTGACTGCCGTACCGTAAAAAGTATTCTGCAGTTTTGCGATTGGTTTGGTAATCCCCTCTACCTAGATCTCCAGAGAAGTCCATTATTCTCCTTTTCAGACTCCTTAAAAGAAAAGGTCCTCTGAGCACTTGTCACTTCAGGCTGAATAAAAATTGAAGGCGACTAGAGTCATCTTTTGTTTATTCTCAACTCTTTAAAATTGAAAAG
This sequence comes from Pinus taeda, assembly GCA_000404065.3. Classification (NCBI taxonomy): domain Eukaryota; kingdom Viridiplantae; phylum Streptophyta; class Pinopsida; order Pinales; family Pinaceae; genus Pinus; species Pinus taeda. Next base: position 214,593 of record APFE031333719.1, read on the forward strand.
ACAAGTTGTGTCAAAGTGTCTAAAATTTATTTTAATTGGAATAACATCACAAATTCCCTCATTGGTCTTTAGGTTGAGAAAATGGAGCCTACCAACCAAGGATTTCCCCTTGGAGGAAATACTAGTCCCTTCTTCTCTTGGGGAGATGTTGATGCACCCCATATGGCCACTCTGTCACTTCTAGGGTTGACAATTGGTTTGCCTGTCTGGCTCTTCTCTACCTCTGTCATTCAGAATCCCGTAATTCCTAAACAATCAAGTTAGCAACTATATGACACTCAAGTTGCCTCCCAACCTTCTACTTCATCTTATTCTCCCTCTCCTCCTTCCTCTTCGCTTGGTAAAGTCGATAAAACTAAAAATCAAGTGCTTGAGAAGAAGAAGAAGTAGAAAGAGAAAAATGAAAAGAAGAAGAAGGAACCATAATCGAAAGGGGGCAACCAAGTGTCATCTAGCGAAAATCCTCACACTGCACCATCGAAACCTAAATCCCCTTGTGTCATTTGCAATGGAGACCACTATCACCAAGATTGTCTCTGCATCCCTCGGATCTTAAGGGACTGGTCTCCTCATTTGCACAATCCGATGGCATCAACCTCTGATGATCATGTTGAATTAAAAAGATCAACCAGTGAAAGTGAAGCACATGGACAGAAAAGGAATCCCAGATTTCCTTGTAAGTTGTGTGAAGGCAATCACGCCATCCACCGTTGTCCCTTGCTTGATGAGGCTAAAAGAGTTTTGGATGACCGTCCTGATTTACTGCTATGGCTTCCTCCTGGATATAAAAAATTCTTGCCAAGTCCTCCACCGGTTGAAAATCTGGCTGGCATGTTATTGTGGTTGGCCAAAGCATCTATCATTGAAAATGAACCCTTTGAATCCATACCAGATGAAAGTCAAAAGGTCGAGATGGCAGTTGACCCAGTCTTGCCTTCAGAGTGTTCATCTTCGAAAGATACCGTCACTGAAGAGAAAGAGAATGACACCATTCAAATTCTTTTCATCAACACAGACTCCGATGAACTTGGGGGTAGTCCTCCCGTTCCTTTATCGCAGGAAAGAAGTTCATCAGAGTCATATCCGGCCGTCTATTTGGGCCCACCACCAAGCAACCTAGTCGTTTCCTTCGACTAGAATCTACTAGGCAGACCTTGTTTACCAGCTAGTGTACCATTCAGAATCATTGTACAAGCTTATAGAATGGTTATGGTTGGTACCATCATCGATGAAGCGGCTTCTGTGAGTATCCTTTCCTCAAATACTTGGAAAGCGCTTGGTTCGCCATTGCTTTTGCCTGAAATGAGAAATCTGACAGGATTCAACAAAGGAACCAGTTGACCTTTAGGGATCCTTCCAAATGTGCCCATTACTTTGAGAAGGAAAACTGTTCACATCAATGTAATGGTAGTTCAAGTACCCTTGGATTATAATCTACTCCTTGGACGTGACTATATTTATTGCATGGGAGCCATCATCTCCTCACTCTTTATGGTAATGTGTTTTCCACATGAAGGTAGAATGGTCAAGCTCATAGACCAAATGTTGTTCCCCGGTTCACATATCACAAATAGTCAAATGCCATCCCTAAGTGGTCTCTTCACGTAAGGAATGTCTCATCGATCTCCAGTCCGTCCACCTGATGAGCGCGAGTGATTCAGGAGGATGTGACTGAAACCCAGGGGGCATGCACCCTGGTCTGTTTTGGTAGGAAAACCTTGGGTATAGAGTGGATTTCCACGAGGGATATATGACTAGTCTGATGGACACGTCCTTACAGGAAAATGGGATTAGGCTAGAATAAGATACCTTCGTTAAGGTTATGTTGAGTGGCATGCGGTCACACCACTCCCCTTTGTCTATTTTGGTAGACATCGTCAAGGAAGCTTTCTGTCTGCTACGCAAATAGAACTTTCATGGTAACCTGGAAATTTTTCGCTATACCTGGGGGCATGAAAACCTTTCCACATGCAAGCAAAGAGGGACATATTTATGTTTTTAAATTGGTAGGACCTCTAACCCTTTAAACCCGTAAGGCTAGTCGTTTCCTAGTTTGCATAAAGAAAGGATTTGGGGCAAAGCTTTAAAGATGTAAGCCCCTTCAAAATAGCATCTTGAATGAAACATTTTTATCATATGACTAGCAAGCAATGTTACCACAGGGTTCAAGCTCGTTAAAAAATAAACCCGCCACGAGCAGTTTTAGCGCATAGTTCAAGCTTGTTAAAAAATAAACATAAGTCATGAGCAAATGTTTCCCCCAGCGTTTAAGCTCATTAAAAAATGAATCGGTCAATAACCATTGTGAATGCCTTATTGCCAACTTTTGAGCCTTGGTCGTGTTCTCATCATCACCTCCCCTATGTTTTTAGCTGATCATTCACCCCCATATGATTGTTTACCCCTTCGAGGAACATCTGTGAAGAGTGATTCTATCACTCATCCTTGTGACACTGCCATGATTGGAGAATTCCATATCTTACCTGGAATCAACTGCTACCCGAAACCATCACTTGTTCCTCAAAAAGAGTCTCCTTTAAGCTCTTTTCAACTGACTCGTAAAATATGAAAAGATTGTTGAGGGATTGGCCTCTCCGGATCGTTAAAGTAATCGAAAGTGTTATCCCTCCTCTATATTTTAATCTTTTTGGACATGAGGGATTATTACACAAAAAGATCGAGCACTTGTCTTGTTCGGCTCGTTAAAACTATCGAAAATTCATCCCTTTTGTATAATTTTACGCTTTTTCAGACTTAAGGGATTATATGATGGAAAAGAATCATTGCAGTCTCCTTTTCGTTCCTTTCAGACTCTCTAAAATTTAAAGGGACCAAGTTATCTTTGTCGTTAAACTCGTTAAAACCAAATAGTGATAAACTCGTCCAAATGGACGAGAATGAGTTTGACTGTCGCTAGGCTCGTTAAAATATAGCGACAGGTTCGCTCGAAGGGCAGATTATAGAACAAGCATATGTTATCCTCCTCAAGCTTGACAAAAATAAAGAGGTACTGGTCAACAATGACTAGGGAAAATTGGGAAGAAAACTTTAAAAAGCTTTATTGGTAGCAAGTCGCTCTTGAACATGACACTTTCCTTCCACATCCATGCCGGGTTGGGTTGTTCCGTTCACTGGTCATCACCATTGGTCCATC
>APFE031333719.1:219419-345186 GCA_000404065.3 Pinus taeda
TCATTCTCCAAGTGGAAGCAGGAACTATCAGAGAGAGGACACTAATCAAGATCCCAGAAGATGACTCACCTCCCTATAATCATCGATATATGGATCCCTCATCACAGAGATCCAGAGGCTGGAATTTTGTATCTTATAGAAAAGTGTTGTTGGTTTTCTAGTGTACATTCATAGTGTTGGGTGATCTAAGCTTTTCTTGAGGTGAAGAAGGGCTTTCTAGCTGGAGGATGATGCTGGGTCAGGACATATGGTTGTAATCCTCTTGCTACTTTTCATCTTAATAAATCTATTCAAGTTTTCCTCCATATTCTTGTGTATTTGTTTATATATCCATTTGTATGGTTAACACACATCTGGTCCTCTGTTATTTATGAATATAGATCTTTGTTTCTTTGATAGTAGTATGTTGCTGTGATTCCGTAGGTGCTCCTTGAAGCTGGGCAGACGAAGAAGAAGTGGCGAAGCTCTATCAAGAAGGAGAGGAAATCAAGTGCAAGACTAAGGTTGGTCTTCTTGGTTCTCCTGTTGTCTATTTTCATTAAGGAAGATGAAAGTAGACTTTACTTGTTTGTTTCTAAGATAGCTACCAGTCTTAGTGGGAATAGAAGCATCCGAGTGGACACTATTCCTGGTAACAAATGGTGTGAGAAATGTTCTTAGCAATGAGAGCATTGAACAATAAATAATGAGAAATGTGAGAGCAGGGAGCTTTCATGCAGTAGAAGTATTGAGTAGCGAGAAAGGAGTGACGATAACCTAAACAGGAGGGAGTAGTGTGAAGTAATCTTGGCACTTTATAGACCTACATATTTCTTGAAACAGGTTAGATGGGAAATGCATTCAAACATGACAAAGGGATAATAAATTTCAAAACATGTGGAGACAAATGATTTCAGACAAGTGAAAATTGTCTCATCCGCCAAATCTCGGAAGTGGGTTTGGATCAATGCCAAATAATATCAGGGTATTTTAAAATGAAGGCTAGCCCATCTAAAATGGGAGCAGACAAGGAAAAAATAGTCTAGAAAGGAAAGTACTCGAGCCCTTCACAAGAAGCACTCAAACAAGTCCCCTCTACAAGTGCGTGATAACAAGAAGTCTAGAGGAAAATTCATTGATGATTCTACATTATATAGTCCCACATCCACACCTCTCACTGGGTCATCTAATCTTTATGTGAAAGAATTGTTAAACGAAAAACAAAGGTTGAAGGTTTTAGAAGCTAAAGAGTAGGAAAAAGGTCATAACATTCATATAATAATAGTTGAGAACAAGGCTTTAGTAGAAAGAAACAAAGTTTTAAAAGAACAAGTTTTAGTACTACAAGAATCTCTCAAAATAAATAACAATCAAGTCATACCCAGGTTTCCTTAACATTATTTTTTTTGTAACTGCAAAGGTTACCCATGGAGAAAACAACCTGGGTTAGGGCCTATTGTGAAATATAGAGACATAATTTGCCACATAGAAACACATGAGCATGAAGGGTGCAAGACACGTCCATTTAAAGGATACTGGAAGATGGCAGTGTGGAACAAGGCAACAGGAAATGGAAAAGGTCATGGGTGTATCATGGTTTTAGTAAGGGAGAAATAATGTCATCTCATTCAATTAGAAAAAGAGGACTCAAATAAGCAATTCATTTGGTTTAAAATATCAGAAAATGGAAACCTCATCAGAATTGCAGCATGCTATTTTGTGTCGCAAGTTTAAAAAATGTAGAAAGGTAGAGGGCTTGACCACAAAGATCCATTTGCAGCCTTAAAAGCGGATATTGCAACTTATTCACAGCTAGGTGTAGTCCTTATAGTGGGTGATTTCAATTCTAGGACTACAAGTGAGCAAGCTAGCATTCTTTGTTGTAAATATGATTGTGACCCTATTTGGCTTACACAAGAGAGTAATCATCAGCGGGAAAGAATTTCAAAGGACAAGGGCTGCAATCTCTTTGGTGAACAATTGCTTACTCTATGTGGGGCCTTTGATTTAGTCATTTGTAATGGACTGACTAGACGAGAAAAGCCTAGAAATTTCACTTGCAATACTTACAATCGACAGGTGTAGTAGATTATGTAATTTTCTCGAATGGTTTGTGTGAGAAAATGGAGAAAGTTTTGATTGAAGATCAGCTGTGGGACTTAAAATCAGATCACAAGGCAATTTTTTTATGTTTTTCTTGGACTAGAAATGAACAATTAGAGTAAAAAATTTATCATGTCCAACAAAACCTCCCGTAGAGTAGAATTATTTTGACCCCAAAAAATTGTATTACCTTCAAAATGATTCTAGAAGGGCTCTTAAAGAAGGAGAAAGTCACAATTCACAACCTTCATAGTCATAAATTAACACATGTAATTCAATGCGCTCTTGCAAAGTGCAAAAGAGAAAAAAATAAGAAGTCCGAAACAAATTGCTTTCCGACTAATGCTTGGTTTCACAAAGAATGCAAAAAGGCAAGAGAATGTGGAAAGAATAAAAAAAGGATAACATAAAGCTCAAAGCTTACAAGTAGTTATTAAGAAAGAAAAAGGTCGATTTCATGGTTTCAAGGAGGGAAGAACTAATCTTCCTTGGGAAAAATAATCCCAAATTATTTTGGAAGGACCTCCAACTGAAAAAGATCCAAACTGGAAATAGTATTACAACTTCTAAATGGTTTGACTATGCAAGACAACTCTATGAGTAGGATCCCTAGGGTGACCCTCCCCCCTTAGTCAACACTGATACTGAACCCTTCATGGTGCACGAGGTAGAGATGGGTATCAAGAATTTGGATGTTGGAAAAGCAAAAGACTTAGTTGAACTGCAAGCAGAATATCTAAAGTGGGGCTCACAGATTCCTGCACTTCACATTACAAAAGCTTTCAACAACATCATACAATAGCCCACCCTCGCCCCTGCACCCCCACCCCCACAAATTGGACAACTAGTCTGGAAATACCTCTTTTCAAGAGCGGTGACATCAGTAATCCCTCGAATTATAGGACCATCATGATAAACCCTTTGCTCTCAATGCTATTTGGAAGCATGCTAGAAAACAAAATTAGAAAGTGGGTAGAAGAAAGAGATAAGCATGCTAAAGAGAAAGCATGTTTTAAACCTAAGCATTTCACAATTGATCACTATATAACTTTAAGTCACATCATTGAAAAAGTTTGGGAGAAAAAGAAAGAAGTATTTTGTTGCTTTGTTGATTTCAGAGAAGCGTTTGAGTCAATTCCTAGGGATGAACTTTGGCATAGAATGGAGGAACTTGGGTTCCTAAACATTTGAGAGAATTTGTGCATAGGATTTATGAAGAGGTGAAAGTCAAAATTAGAACTTCAATGAGCATTTATGAAAGTTTTAGAAGCAATATCGGGGTCAAGCAAGGTTGTCCATTATCTCCTACCATTTTTGGTTCATATATCGACAAGCTTGGGGAGTGGTTAAATTCGCCATGGGGTGATGATATCTATTTGGGAAATTTTGTTATAAGGGTTGTTTTGTATGCAGATGACCTTATCCAGATTGCTAAATCGACTCTTGGTTTCCTAGAGCACTTATTATCCCTTGAGCATTTTTGTAAAAGTGTGGGGATGCAAGTTAATATCAGCAAAATGAAAGTAGTGGTTTTATCAAAGAAATGAAAACATAACAAAAATAAGTTCACCTTTAAAGGAAACATTTTGGAAGAAGTTGTGGACTACAAATATCTCGAAATTGATTTAAAAAAGAAACTAAGTTGGAATGGTTGTAGAAAGAAAAGAATTTTAGGGGGCTAGAAACCATTTATGCTTTTCAAAATAGGAGTACAGAGGAAGATTTATGGTACTGGAAAGCCACTCAAACTCTTTTGGGGCTTCTAGTGATTTTGGTGTTTCTTTATGGTTGTGAACTATGGGCTAGCAGTACATCCAACATGTAGTGGAGACAAATTGAGAAAAGTTAGAAGCATTTGAATACAAAGAAATTCAAGATTAAAAGTGCAATTCCTTATGTTATCTTGATAAGTGAAATAGGGACTTCTCCTACTGAAGCAATTGCTATGGTGTGAGTCATAAGGTATTTAAAAATTTTTGAGAAAATGGAAGAGGGTAGATGGCCTAAAGTTGCCTTTAATGACAGATTGTGCAAGAGAAAAAATACTTGGATGCAACAAAATAACAAATGGTTTAGTAAATGGGGTATTTACTTGAATGCATGTCCCATAAACAACAAAGTGATAAAGTCTTTTGTTATGGAAAAGTTCCACAAGTGTACCTAGGATAAGGAACTAGGAAGAAAGAAAAAGTACTATATTGAAGTGTTTAATCCCATTCATAGTCATCAACCAAAAGTATACATAGAGGCCAATATCTCTTGGAGAGCCAAAATTGTCATTGCTCAGTAAAGGATTAATTATCTTCAACTCCATTGTGAAAGAGGGCGCTGGAAAAGGCCAAAAGAAGTGTGGGAGGAAAGAGTATGGATTTTGTGTTCTTCCAGAAAAGTGGAAACAGAAAAACATTTCATTTTAGAATGTGAGGCCTTTAAAGACAATAGGGAAAACTATGAAGATATGCTGGTAGTTGGCTCTTGGAATAATCTATTTAGTGAGGGGTTTGTTGAGAAGTTTCATAGAAAAAAGGTCGAATACATCAAGTAGATGAAGAAACAATCTGTCCCATAAACTATCTTTAGCCTCATAAATGTTAAAATAATTTCTTTCTTTCTTTCTTCTTTCATTTCAATATCAATTAAGCGAGTAATTATCATAATCATGAATTTTGTTACTGTAGAAATGGGCCATGGTGCACGCAGCCATCGTGCTTATTTACAATGGAATTATTTGCTCCCCTAGGTGGAATACGTTAACAAGGATTCAACCCACCGAATCGGCTTTTGAGTGGGCTCCTGTGTTAGTAACACCGCAGCTGTATTGGTGGCCAACAACCATTCCTCATAGCTCTTTGCCCAGAAGATTTCAATTCAAATCCCTGTAATAGATATTCCTTATGTATTATACGTAAATAATTGCGTGTAGTCCATTTGTATTTTTTTTTTTCTAATATAATGTTATCGTACTGCATATAGGCTTCGCTGTAAAGATTCCGCTGCACACGATAAAATAAAATAGCATGTTCATATTTATATGTAATTTCTAAATGGTTGATATATATAATTATTTTGAATATAATAAAATTTATCGCAATTTTTTTATTAATATGAAAGTTATATTATGTTAAGTTATTGATCATAATTTAGTAATTCTACATGTTATTTTTGCCGATTTCAATTTAAGATGAATGAGTATTTGTTGGCTTTTTTAATTTTTTTTAATTTTGAGTATATGCTTTGAATGCTTATCAATGGTTGTAGTGTGTTATAGAGTTTTTTAGGTTGCATTGGCTTTTAATAAATTTAAAAAAAAGGTTTTTAGTTTGCATTGGCTTTTAATAAATTTAAGAAATTAGATTCGTGCCATTTAGCCCCCCACCAATGTCTTAGGGATTTGAGATTATTTCAATTCTATTAAGTTCTTCCATGATACATTCATCATTATTATTTATAATATTCATTTATATATAATAAAATTTTATTTAGAAAAATGGTTCATTTTAAAATAAGAAGTGTAATTCCTTTTTTTCCTAAAGTTAAAGTTGAGACATAATTTTTTATGCATGGTTAATCAGGTAAATGTGGCATTGGTAAGACATTCTTCGTGTTGCAATAGTTTTTTCTATTATTTTTATAAAGCCTTCCGCTACATCAACCACATTAATATTTTTAATGTGATATTGCTAGTTTTTATTAAAAATAATATGTTAAAATAAATAAATAATTTTTATTATTATTTTACAAAATAAATAGATAGGAATGTAGGTATTATCTTTCTCTCCATAAAGAAAGTCACCATCAAAGGGGGATTGAACCTTGGAATCTCTTCAATTTTTTCAAAGAACCTAATTTCTTAATCAAATGCATTGAGCTGACCCTAAGAACAAATTATTATTCTAATTTATATTGATAAATAGTTTTATTTATTTATTTATTTATTTTTTTTAAGTTGTGTGAGCTTTGAGATGAATACATCTCAACCTTTGGCTTGAGAAAAGACAACCTAGGTAAATCTAAGTCCTCAAAAGTGAATTGCATGTAGCCAGAGCCACTCGAGCCCTAAACAAAGTTGGATTTTTAAGTGAATTGCATATGGACTGGGCCACCAACCCATAGTTAGATTTTTTCCGATGAACTTTCCAACAAGACATCACAAAGTGCCTTAATAATGTACCCATCACTATCTATTCTACCTCACATAAACATATAAATATATATCTATATAAATATATATATAATTTGGTTATATTTTGTATATTATTAATTATATATTTTGAATATAAATCATTATTATTTAAAAATTTAAAATTTATTTTAAATATAATAATTTTTTATGTAAAAAATTATTCATAATTTTATTAATAAAATCCAATTACAATAAAATAATATAAAATAAATATTTATTATATTGTTTACAATATTTTATTAATTTTTATTTTATTAATTCCTTATTTTACTAACATAAAAAACATATTGTCAATTATATATATTATATATATATTTGATGTACAAACCCTTGCATCCTATAATTTAGGAGCCGTGGGTGTAATTGCAAATTGAAAACTAAAATCAAATAATTTGATTGATATTGGGTAATTAATATTATTAAACATGTGGATATTTTACAAAAAACAATTTATTTATTTATATTTATATTTTTTATTTTTCATATTTTTTATTTTTCATATTTGAAATGTATCAAAGTAGAACTATGTTTAAGTTTATTACTCATCAAGCTGGTAGATATGCTGTTACAATATATATTTTTATAATATTTTATGATATTTTAATAATATTTAAAAATAAATTAATATAATTGTAGAAATTAAATATCAATTTTATGAATAACATCAACATAATTTATTTATTAAAACATGTTATATTAAAAATTAAATATATATAATTAAATTAAAATTATAGCTATAATTCTATTATTCATCATAAAAAGATAGAGGTATTAAAAATACACATGCATACATACATTTAAAAAATATGTAATGGAAAAAAATATAATAAAGCAATAAGTAATGACAATTGATTGTTATAAATAAAAGCTTGATGGAAAATTGAATCAATTTATTGTTATAAATAAAAATTTGATGGCAATTGAATTTTATCTTTGTAGAATGACACCTTTTAATTAATTTAAAGTGCTGAAAGGACATAGCCATTTTTGAAAGAAATCCCTCTCTATCCCTAACTATTAATAAGTACATTCTTTGAATATTTCATAGAGGTTAAATCCCGACTACCCACCTAATAGAAAACTATTGACAATCAAATTTAAATTTTCTAGGAACTCTATTGCCAAATAATTTCCCCATTTATATAATAAACTAATGTTTATGATTACGTTTCGAAGAGAGTGTTGGAGGGTTCGGACGGATGGCTGGAACAATGAATTCCTATGCGTTCTCACCTACACTATTCTACTATCACATGGGATGCGAGTCACCGAGAAGTAGCAGCTCCATCGGCGTTACTGTGCCTTTGCTCAATGCAGAGAGGTCCATTGCTCAAGTCCTCCAGCGATCTGACGGTGCATCTACTTTTTTGAGTGAAAATACCTATACGGGGAAGAATGGACGCATAACAAAGTATATGTGGCCAGAGAGAGTCTGGAGGTATCTCAAAGATGGTTATCTGAGCTACTTGACAAGTTACAAGCCCAGAAATACCAAGCCTAAGGCCTTCACCCTTCCCCTCGAGTGGAAGACTACTGAAAAAAAAAAAAGACCGGTGAGATTTCAACCACTTGCTTCAAAAAGTTGTATGCGGAAACTAGAGAAGGAGCGAGCATGAAGGAGGCATTGAGGGTTTCTGTAGGAATCCTTTATTCGATCGTCCAACCCCGCGACCAATGGAACATAGACGACCATAGCACTAGATCTGTTTGCCTACACGCCATCGACTCTAAGGTCTGGGATAGACTACCTTGCACGCATCTTATCCAAGAACTAAAGTTCGATAATGTTGCACCTGCATGGCCATTGTTTTGATCTGGGTTGATCCTCCCTTTTATAGAAGGAAACATTCTCTTCAAATCCATCATTGATCTAACAGATTTGGCATCCAAATGATCAATTGGGCCATCCCATGACCAGATCTGGAGGTCTTTACATGCCACAACATCTCTCTACATCGGATCAGAGTCCGAAATCGCAGAAAATGGCTATACAAGGGTAGCATTGACAAGACCCTGGAAATCCCTAATATATTTTCCGACCCTACCAGAATATGCACCAAAAATGATAAAAATGAAACTCTGTCACCCAACAAGCCAAATAGGCAAGCTAATCAGTGGTTTCCTTACAGGTTGGAGCAGGACAAAGCTTTGTGAGGAAGCAATGGGACGATTAGATATGATAAACCCAGGCACAAGGGTAATAGATGTAGCAACATCGCAGGTAGAAACGCACCCAAAAGAAGAGGATTTGTTACAAATATTCATTAAAACACTAGAAGACAAAACTATTTGCTTGAGTATCCGGGAAGGGAGGAAGATCCAAGAGCTAAAAAATAAGATCTAGAACCATCTAGGTATACCAGCATACTGACAAAACCTTATCTACTCAGGCCACAGTTTATAGGACAATCTTACACTATAGGATTATGGCATCACCACAGACATAACTATCATAAATAACCTACAATTGAGGGGTGGAAGTGTTGGAACCAACTCAAAAAGCACAAGCTCTTTTAAGGAAGTAGTCAAAGGCAAGGGAAAAACGCAGGACAAAACCGTAGTAATAGTTGAGCTCCGAGGACCCTACATTGTAGAACAAAAATTTGAGAATCCTACACTCACCATCGCGATGCCTGAGGTAAAAAAACCTATACACAGATCTCTATTCCAATTCAATTATATGCAAATTGAATGGGTTTTGGCCAAATTTGATGTTTTGCAGCAATGGTTATACAAGGCCTTGTCTCCAAACTGTGAGATATATCTATGCCCCCAAGGTTTTATTATAGTCAGATACATAGCATAATAAGAAAGAGAATACATCCTCAATAAAGGGCCATGGTTCTGGGGCAATGCAAGACTATTTATGACCCCATGGTTCTCAGATTTCGACGCAAATGCAATGGTGGTATCAAAGATGCCAATGTGGATCAGGTTGCACAACCTCCCGTTACATTTTTCGCATCACAAGGTATTAATCACTATAGGGAACATATTGGGAAAATACCTAAAGACTGATGAAAGCAGAATCTCAAGGGGGATAATCAAATTTTATAGGATATGTGTGGAGGTAGACCTCAGTGAGGGACTACCAAAAAGCATAAACTTGAATTTCAATAATACACAGTGGACACAACCACTAGATTATGAAACACAAATTTCTGATGGCGTGGATGTCTACAAATAGGACACCTCCACAGCGCCTGTCCTAAAGAAAAACAAACTCCCAAATGAAACAAGAAGCAACAGAAATAGCCAAAATGATAGCAATGTAGAGCCCACATGGAGGAAGAAGTAGAAATAGCAGAAACAACAACATACCAAGTAGAAAGAGAGGGTCAAAAGAACCAGAAGGGCGCACTAAAGGAGGAGGAAGACCCTAGCAACCAAACACATCATAAAACATATCAACTAATAGGGAAGGATCTAATTCTGACAAAGGCACTCTCACTGAAAATCATCTTTCCATTGTAAAAATCACTCCTAATACTGGAGGTTGGCATAAGGTGGAAAAAAAGAAAGGGAGGAAAGAGCAATGGGCATTTTTTTTTTTGTCTGCCTTGCATCTTGTGAAAACATGCACAGGCCATATGCATATGCTTTTTTGCATCTACAAAACGTAATTTTGCATCATGAATAAAATAACAACTTTTTTCTACGGAAAAAAAAATAAACTAGTGTTTATGACAATTTTTGTAATGGATAGTGAATAGCAAGGTAACTTTTTTATTTTAGTTGTAGGTTTTGTGTACTTCTTAAAGCTTTTATAAAATAGTAATTTGATTGAACTTTTGCAAACATAAGAAGATAACTTTTAAGATATTTTTAGTGTTCAGTTATATCATAATGTGTTTTTTCTACTTTTTAAAGTGGGTTTTTTTGTACTTTTTAGATTTTATAGAAAAGAGTAGTTTGATTGATTTTTAGTAAAGATATAAAGAGAACTTTATGAATAATTTATTGATCACTCTATGTAAAGTGGATATAATGTATTGTCATAACCATTCAGTACCAAGAGAGAAGGAACACACGTTACCACCAGACAAGAGGGAAGTTCACTAGCCAAGAGGAGAAGGAAGTATCACATCACAGGGTATTTGATAGAGAGAGAAGGCCTTACCCTCGTCAGACAATAGTCGTGGGACATCCATCGGGCGTTACATCCACCTTGAGTCCATGGGGTGATAAGTGGCGTTCACACCGCATGAGCCCCCTCCGGGAGCGAACAAATTGAGACGTTTCACCTTTTTTATGGCAAGTGTATAACTTCCACCTTCCTCCTTAATGTGTCCGTCCAGGCGAGCTAGGAAAGATAAGAAGAAAACCACAACCGATTGAATGCTATTACTTACGTTATTTTGACTGGATAGATTGAAAACCTCGGCTGCGGCTTGGCTTAACGCTTAGATCGACAAGATAATTCTTTATTTAGAGGTATACATATATAAGTTAAGAAGTTAAATTGAATAAAAAAGTTTAGAAAAATCTTTAGTAGTGGAGAAAGTAAGGGAGAAAAATTTAATATCATAATTAGGATAATATTGCCAAATAAGGAATATTTATGTGCATAATATTTTTATGAAGATGAAAATCGCTAGGACAACTAATCTTGTAATGAGAATGTTTACAACCATCCAATTTGTCTTTCTATTGTTCATATTTATTAATACAGTAATTTCAATGTTGAGATATTGTAATTGATTTAAAAATGATTAAAAAAACAATATAAAACTTAAAAACCCATGTCAACAAGAGATAAATTGATACGACAATAATGTTAGTGTTTACACAATGGATACTGACATATTTCAACTTGTACACTCGACTCATTATTTTGTTGCTCTACTTTTAATATAATGCATGGATTGGAATATTTGTAAGATGAATCAAAATGATTTCAATGTTTGATGCATTGATTTCATTCTGTCTAACTAATAAACAAAGTGGCTTATTTCCTGAGAATGTGGCCATAAAATTTTAGGTGAGATTGCAATTTATTGTTGTTTAAAATGCATTTTTGAATGCACAAATGAATTTATTAATATGAAAAACCGCTACATTTGGACTTTGAAAATTAAACAAATTAAAAGTATGATTTCTAAAAATCTCTACCAAATTCAAAATTGACAATTGATAGGAAAAAATGCACAAAAAAAGGTCATTTTGTCTATTAGTTAAACCAAGCTTTATAAATTCATAAAATCAATAATTTGGAACTACATTGTTTGCTATGTTATAGATTGATTTTAATGTTTCTTTTTTGTGGTGGAAAAGATTACCATTGAAAAAAAGAAATTACTATGAATTTTACAAACTTCCTTTCTCATTGGTTTTCTCATTGGTTGATATGAAAAGATGGAAAGTTGGCAAGTATTTTTAAAAGAAAAAATTGAACAAATATAACAAAAAATTGAATGAGGCAAACTCAGAAGAGATTCACTATTAATTATACGCATCCTTGTACCTTCCTAGTGGTCACTTCATTATTTATTGAGGATTGTTGTTTGGTAATATAGGTTATAGGTGACATGCAGTAAATTTTAAATGATCAAATTATTCCAAAATGTATATATAATGATGACCATTTAAAGTTTTAACATGGGTTTCCAGGAGAAAAACAAATTTCGATCCATTTAAACTCCAAAATGATCCAGCATAGAAAAAACCAAATCTATTAAAATACAAATATATCTTTAAATATAATTATGTTTTATAAAAATTGACATTGTATCAACAAAAAAAATTCAAATAGATCTTCAAATGCACATGATTTTTATAAAAATGGACATGAACAAGTTTTTCTTTTTGCATTTTCAAGTTTTTTTTAGCATTTCTTGTTTTTTTAAATTTTCTAGTTACCTGTGTAACAAAAGCAACACAATTTGTCTATAATCTCCAACTAACTTGTATAACCATGATAGCATAATTTCTCTACCATCTCCCAGTCTCTTGTGTAACCGAGATAACACAATTTGTATGCAATTAGGGTTTTGAACCAGCTACGAGCTCCAATAACTGTGATAACCAAATTTCTTTGTAATTAGGGTTGGGTTTTGCACCAACTATGAGTTATGATTTCAATTTGATGAAGGCAAAAGTAGCATCTGGCGATCAAATTTGGATTAACCAACCACATCACTTTATCATAATTGACTATTAACACTTATACCTGCAATCGTTGATCAAGATCGACCTAGTTGATGAATTTTGTGATTTGACTCTGCACCAACGACGAGTTCAAGTAATAGAGATAAGATAACATATTGTTTTTGCAATTAGGGTTGGATTTTGCAGAAACTATGAGTTCAACTTAATCGAGGAAAAATCCACATCTACCGATCAAAGTTGAATTAACCAACCATGTCACCTCATGACACACTTAAACCATTGATCAAAATCAACTTAGTTGATCAATTTCATTATTTGTATTTGACAAATATGCATATCATATGAGGGTATCACATTCAATTCTATCTCCTATTAAGGAACCTATGATGAATTTGATAGCTTTCCTCCTATATTTCCATAACCTATGATGAACCTAAGAGCTTTGTTCCTATGCTTCTGATTATTATGACCTATGATGAACCTAAGAGCTTTATTTGTACCACCATGAGCTCATCATTGGTGGAGATCCATTTCTATTTATACTACCATGAGCTTGTCGCTCGTGGAAATCAAAATGACACTTGAATATGTATAATATCGCATTGAAATGATTGAAATGGTGATTTTCCCTTTTACCATAATGAAACTTGCCACATCCTTGTATAATACTTCATAGCAAGATATGACAGATTGACAGATTTCTTTCACCCGCAAATATTTTATTTTTTATGGAATTGACAAATAAGATTGGACTTCGATTCAAATACATAGTTTACAAGTTAAATGGAAGACTTAATCTTGAACTATATACTTTATATAATACTTAATAATAAAAGTATCACCGACTAAAATACCCCAAAGAGTATTTATACATACTTATTCTTTAAGTTGACGTTGTTTCTAATGAATATTGGAAATAGATTTCTTGCTATGTATAGATATAAGTTAGTATAGATTTCTTCTCTTTCTGTATTTTATCATTTAATGAAATTCTTTTATTGTGTATATTGTTGCTAAAAATGCTTTGTTCTTCACTATTCTAGCTACACAAAAATAATGGGACACCATATCAAGTTGATTTTTCATTTTTTCTTCAAATATTCCTTGTCTATTTATTTCGTACCTTTTGGAGCCTTCAATGGTTTATCTCTTGACCTATATATTACCAAGCACGCAATCACGTTGCAGGTAGCCAGTTTAACCTATAGAGCTACCAATTCCTAAGATCGTATGTTTTTGTTATTTTGAACTTTGACCCAGTTTGTATTACACTGTAATAGATCAATAGCGTAACTATTTCTTTTCGACTTTAAGGTTTTAAATTTCATGAAATCCTTGTGGGTAGGGAAATAGATTTCATGGCATCTTTCAAATGTTAAGCGAGTATATTTACTGGTTCTAAATGATTCAATAAATAAGAAAATAATATATCCAAATCACACATATGAAAAATAAGATAAATATTAATCTTTGTGTCTTTCTGACTTTGAGGTTTTGAATTTCATGAAATTCTTGTGTGTAGGGAAACAGTTTCATTGCACCTTTCAAATGTTAAGCAAATAGATTAACTGGTTCTAAAAGATTCAATAAATAATAAAAGAACCGCTTGGCATACTAGATCATTGCCAACTATCCACTATGGAAATATTTCCAACTAGGGAATATCCACTATTATTGGGGACTCAACTAACCTTTCTCATCGTTCGTTTAGTTTGAATTACTATTGACTAAACTAGAAAGGGATATTTTTCAAATGTGTGATTTGGATATATTCTTTTCTTATTTATTGAATCATTTAGAACTAGTAAAAATACTTACTTATCATTTCAAAGGTACCATGAAATTTGTTTCCCTACCCACAAGAATTTTATGAAATTCAAAACCTTAAAGTTAGAAAGAAATAGTTATGCTATTGATCTATTACAGTGTAATACAAATTGGGTCAAAGTTAAAACTAACGAAAAGATACAATCTTAGGAATTTCTAGTACTATCGATTTACCTAGCTACCTGCAACACGATTGTGCGCTTGGTAATCTAAAACTCAAGAGATAACCCACTGAAGGCTCTAGAAGGTATGAAATAAATAGGCAAGGAACATTTGAAGAAATTATGAAATATCAACCTGATAAGGTGTCCCACTATTTTTGTGTAGCCATAAAGGTGAAGAACAAAGCATTTTTAGCACCAATATACACAATAAAAGAATTGAACTTGATGGTAAAATACAGAAAGAGGAGAAATATATACTAAAGAAACAAATTCAAGTTAAAGAATAAGTATGTATAAATACTCTTTGGGGTAGTTTACTCTTTCACATGCAATTATACTAACATAAAAAAACTAAAAGGTCTTGGTTAATTCTGGTAGCTGAAGAGATCTGGATCAATTTTGGTATTAGAGTGGTCTTTTCATTAATGTGAATTGTGAGAGTGAATGGTTGAATGTGCAACAAGAAGAGAAATGGAGAACAACATATATTTGTACGAGGACCTCCTCAAGATGGCATGAATGGTGGACATAATGTATGAATATTATGGGGAGAAGATGGAACAAGAGAAAGAAAGAGTAGAGGATGATGCTCCATCTACCCCCTCGAGTGTACGTTCATATTCTTCATCGTATTCTCATCATTTAGATGAGGAGATAAATCAGAGCCTTCATACGAAGAATGTTGAATTAAAGAGAATTTTATGAGAAGAGAAAGAGGAGAATCAAATATTGCAGTTTTAGCTACGATCCACCAAAGAGACCTTGGAAAAATTGAAGTGCAACAAAGGCTTATAAAACCCATCATCAACAATTGAAGAAAAAGTTGTTGATCATTCTTCAGTTTCATTTTCACATGACACTATTTCTATTCGAAACATGGAGGTACCCATTTCAAGAATTGGCATGAGACTCCTTACCAATATGTGTTATAAAGGAGGAGGACTTGTTGTTAAAGGCCAAGGAATGAATCATCCATTGGATATTGTACGAAGACCTTGATTTGGAGGTTTGGGATACACTGAAGGAGAGTGCTCAAAGTTATCAGAAGTTTCCAAGACATTTTCGAAGCCATAAAATAAAGAGGATGATTGAAACACATGACAATGCTCCCATGAGAGTGCACATTGTAGGGAAAGAGCTAAGGCAAGCTCTCATCACCATAATTGCACTAAAGATAGTGAAGAGAGGTATAAAATGACTCAGTATCATAAAGTTCATTTTAATTACAAGCATGTTAATGATGAACAAAAATTGTGGCATAGAAAACCATGTAGTTCTTTTGGTTTACATAACCATGTGATTGTTGAGTGCTGGAAGAGAATGGCAGTAAGAAAGAGGATGAGTCATGAAAGGCATTCTCCACAATAGGGAAAGAAGAAGGCTAAACATGTGTGGAGGTAGAAACATTTTTGTAGTCATTGTAAAATTGGTGGACATCAAAAAGCCATCTATTAGAGGATCCATCTAGAGCAACGTTTGAAGGAAAAAGAGCCCATGCAAGAACAAGCTGGAAAATTTGTTCAACAAGTGACCCAGGGAGATGATGACCCATTCACCTTTATGAGTAAGAGATTTTCTTTTATGTATGGTATATTTCCATGGCCGCCTTTTATAAATAATGTGTTGCAATATAAATGTAAAAGTGATGATGTGTTTTCCGTTGCTTTTTAAAGCAATGATGATGTTTTGGCCTTTTATTTATAGTTGGGGTATTGAATTATATTGTGATGTAAACTTGACCAAAGAATATGTAATATATAATCTTGGCAAGTATGGGGAGGCTTGGGTCATGATTGGTCATGTAATTGAGCATGTATTTTGCAAAGAATTTACTACAGGTTTGTAGAGAATATAGGTGTTGACTCATCACTTATGACACGAAAGAACAAGGGTAGGGGAGAAGGAAGTGGAACCTGTCATGACACTTGGGGTGCAAGAAATGTAGCACAATAGTTGCAGATTATGTTCATGCTTTTGGAGGACAAAATCTCCTCGGTGGGGAGGAATGATCTAGGTGGCTCCATAGATGCTTAGAATCTAGAAATAACTCAAAAATCAAAGTCCTCAGATTGAATTTAAGCTTGGACTATATTGTAGTGCTTCTTTTCCTGATTCCAATGGTGCAAACTGTTATCACTCAGGTTGTTCCCTGCCTCCAGAAGGGAATGCGGCCGAGGTAACCACTAACCAATCTTTAGGCTTCAGATCCTAGCCAATCTGCAACCAGAGAGGGCTCTCTCTTTGTGATTTAGATAATTTTGATTATGTGTTAGGCTAGTTATTAAGCATAAGTTTTGTTTGGTGTTTGGAAGATGACATTTAGTAGAACAAGGTTGTAACTTGAGAGAAGTTCAGACCATTGGGTTGATGGAGTCTAATGGAAATAAACCTCTAGGTATGGTTCCTTTGGCAGTAAGAAGATTACAGAGCAAGATAATTAAACACAGAACAACTTTCAAGTTGAAATAAGATGAAATGAAGTCAAGGAATGAAAGGCAATCAAGAATCTTTCATTATGTTAACAGAGGGAAATTGTTAAAACATTATCAGGGAGCAGTTTAAGAATTCCTTCATGATATTTAGAGTGAAAGAACCAGGGAGACAAGAGCAGTCAAGAATTCTTCCCTATGCTAGTCTTGTGGAAAACATAAAAAATTACAGGAATTGAACACAGAGTACATCAAAGTAAATTCTGGGTTATCCTTTTTTCTTGTAACTTAGAACATGATATTTAGATGATAAATAAACACACATATAGTAACATAAGAGTAAAGAAGACTTATTGGTCCATGTGTTAACAGGATAATTCTGCAATATATCATTTTTCCATTGATTCCATAACCAGTAAGTTCACCAACACAGCATTCCAGCAATTTTTATTTCAGAAGAGTTCTGAGAACTTACAGAGCAGATCCAGAATGATATTCACCAGCCAACAACAATCCATATCTTGAGAAAGTACTTACAAGAAGTTTACAAAATATCCCATAGGAAAATATCAAGTAATAAATTTAGCCATCTACTTTGGCAAGGGAAATAGCGGATGTGGAAAACCGCGCAGAAATGAATGAAGAAATAACTATGTTGTACTGGCCACTTTAGGTGTCCCATTATTGCTGACTTTTTGGCTCAGATAGTCGGTTGATGGCTGCTTCTATGATTTGTGTTCCTGATGTGCTGTCACTTGCCGCCTGTGCCTGAGTTTGTTTGAACGCCTTTTTAGCGCGAATTCCATCCTTTGTCGATTTGATTTTCTGATAGGAGACCCTTATATTACCATTTACTTGCAATGCAGAAAATTTACAAAAAGGGAGAATCAAACGACCTTGGCAAGACCTCCAGCATGCTCTGCCACCATTGATCTGTTGGTAATCGATGTTTTTTCAGTTTAATCAATGTTTCATCAGCTTCAGTATACCTATAATAATTTGGTTGGACTTCAAAGAGATGTGCTATCTCATGCTCAATGTAAAACAAATTCTCCAATTTATCATATAAACTCTATCCAGAGGGAGGCACTGTCTCTTCTGAACTGCTTGATGATGCTGTAATTTGATTGGTAACATAGGTATTTAGCCTGTGAGCATATTGTTCCTATTTTAACAGCCTCCCATTGCTAGTGAATAAGTTGGGTAAACCTTTGCTCTGTAATACTGCAAATTTTTGTCTGAAGGCACTTACCTCTGTCTGCATTTCTTGACATTTTCTTGCTACAGTTTGAACAAAATTCCTCATGGTCAGGACTTTCTTGAATCTCAAAATAGTCTCTGTCCTATTTTGAATGTCTATAGATGTTAATTGCTCACTGGTATGAGTATTCAAAAAATGAATCAATTGATTGGCTTTCTCATGCTTGTTTGCCAATAATGCTCTAGCCTTTTGAGTTTTGTATTGAGCTAACCCTATCAATTCCATCTGGTCAAAAATAGTTTGTATTGCTGTCCATTGATCAGCAATAGACTGGCCAATCTTATCCCACAAAATAGTCTTGATTTCTGTTAGAGTTTTATGAAGAGTGAGGTCCTTCTCCAAGGCCTTCACTTCCCTTGTCTTCTCAGCTACATTCATTTTTGATTTGTCATAACTTACCTCAATCTTGGCTAGTTTTTCCTTGGATTATTTTAATTCTGCCATTTGAATCTCCAAGCCTTTATTTCTTTCATCATCTCTTCCATGCTCAAGCTAGCATCTTGTATTGCTGTTGTTGTAGTTGCTGCTGAGGTCGAGGTACCTGCTGTTGATGCTGGATCAGTGGGAGGGGCTGTTATGGTGACTGTTGGAGGAGGAACTGTAAAAGTTGGAGCTATTTGAGCTGGCTGAGAGGCCAACTCCTCCTGTTTTCCTTGTACTGCTGCTTCCAAGGCTTTCTATGTATCCAAAAATCTTTGATTCATCCTCATTAATAAAATTACCACATCCTCCTCTTCTTTTTGTTGTGCCACCTCTGTGGTCTGAGGGTGTATTGTAGCTGGCAGCTTAAGTTGTCTTCTAAGGGCTGCTATGTCTTCCTCCTTCTTTCTTATTAAGGCATGTGCGCCTTTGGGATCCTTGGTGTCATGTCCCAATTCTATGATAGTTTCTTCCAAGGATTTTATTCTATTATCCTTGGCTAATGAGGAAGCCTTTTCCAGCTCGATTTGGGCAGAAGTGTTGTACAATGAGTTATGCAGTTTATGAGCCAGTAATGCTTTGTCTGCGAAGGTAGAGTATACCATTTCTCCATCCTGTTTGTGTAACTCAATCTGGTCCATTGGGTGGATGTCTTTAGCAAGAACTTCAAGATTGGTCCTGATATAATCAGCAGCTGACTGTGGCTACTGTATGGTGGGCCTGAAGTGACTAAGGGCCATCTTCCCTGCTTGAATATCATAGGCTGCCATTAGCCTTTGTTGATTGGTGGGAGCCATTCTCAACAATTGGTTATATAACTGGAACCTTACTGGTTCATTCCTGGCCTTGATTTCAGTGAATGCTCTCTTCATGTCAGTACCTTTCTTGCTCTGTTTCTTGGTGGATGTAACCTCCACCCAGGCTGTCTCTCTTTCTCCTGCTGAAATGAGCTAGTAGATGTTTCCAAAAATGGAGGGATCTACTGTTCAAATGTTCCATCACACCTAAGGTTTCTTGTTGTTTCCTATATGAACTCTTCTTTAGAGTAGGGGTTTAGCCTTTGCCTCTTCTCACCTTGCTATTCTGTAGATGCCCCTGTGGGTGTCTCTTCTGGTCTGTCTCTTTTCTTGGCTCTTTCCTCATTAAGAGGAATTTGTAACACAGGGATCTTTGTTGCCTTTGCTTGTGTTGAAGGGCCTTGTTCTTGACGCATTTCCTGGGCTATAGATGGTTGATCTGCCATTGTATTTTGCTGCTTTGAATGATGTACTTCTTTTCCTTTTCCTGCAGGTGGACTAGTCTCTTGGGCAGGTTGTTGTCAAGGTGTGGTAGATGATGTGCTCGTTCCAATGTGTTGAGGCAGTGTGAAAGGGACCTGTCCAAAAGAATCCAGGTCAATTGCCTTCTCAAAGTCTTTCATTTATTTTTCTAATCTCTCTTCTTCAGTAAGCTCTTCAACTAGTGTGCCCTCTACCCATTCCTATTGATTAGCATATTGTTCAATTTGAGGGATTGCTTGGTGCACATATCCTACAAGCTTGTTTTTGACTCTTCTAAAGCTTACGAAATGTTCAGGGTCATATGGTGCCCAATAAAAACTTTGTTTCAGCATAAGTTCATCTCTTAGTATCTTGTCTATGTCATTCCAGGCTTCCTCCCTTTTATTGAAGAAAAAAGGTCCCAATTGATGTGTTATCTTGAGCTGTTCCTTTTTGTTTTTGCCATGGAAATGAGTCAAATCTGCACTACTAAATTTCCTGAAGTATTCCAGGCAAAGAGTCTCATGGGGACATATTTCAGAAGCTTGTAGGGGGATAATTGACAACCATAAATCTTGATCACTGTGTGGTTTTGGTAAAAATACCAGTCACCAATGTTGTAGCCCCTTGAAAGATGTAAAATTCTCTACATTTCAGCAGAGAGCCTGCCAGGAGGAGTCATCATCAACAGGGAGGTGGTTGGGTAAATGAACATGTCAATGAACTCATGATATGTATAAGGTGAGAGGTGAACTTCATGGAAAACTGAGGTCCAGAAAATGACAGACCTCCTCTCTCCTTTGGAGTCTAGTTTTTTAAGAGGAACTTGGAAACTATCAGGATGATAGTACAACAACAGATGATATATATAGAATGTATACTTGAATACTCTTTCTCTCTCCAAAATCATAAACTGCTCATGGATTTTATTTGCTATGAAGGTGGCATAGTCATACTTGACAGCAGGGGGCTGTCCTGGAGTGAATATGGACATCAATACAAACACAGTTTCATCAACAAACTCACTGGTTTTGCATTCTAGAATGTAGGATATTACGTCTATTAGGAGTTTCCCTGCCTCATTGAACGAGACTTGATGATAAGGAGGAGGATTATCACACTGGAACTATGGTAGCATAATCAACTAACCCAGTCTTGTTATTTCTGAGTAGGCAGCTTGGCACCTTGATCAAGCAGAAGTTTCATGGTGAGAGGAACCAGAGGCTGAGTTGGCTCAAAGTTCAACATCTTGTTTATGGCTGAGGAGTAATATAGAAGAGTACAGATCCAGATGGAGTCAGGATTGCTCTTTGTTTGGGATCATAATTTACACAACATAAATGGATGAAATCAGGGAGCACATTCACTGAGGGGAGGTAATAGATAGGCATATTGGATTCCCAAATTCCCAAGACATTAGTGTTGTTTCTGTGGCTATTTCTAATTTCACAAAAGGTTTGTATGTGAGGTTTGAGACCCACCATATCCTTAATTTGGAAGTCTTTGTCAGCAAGAGGTATCCATTCCAAGTCCTTATGTGGTGCATTCAAGGGTGCAATGTTCAGAGCCACTGGAGCCTCCATGCTTCAACTGTCTATTTTTCTAATTGGAATGTGGGTCTATGCAACAACAGAAAACAGAATACTGGCTCTGAGGATTTTCTCAGGAAAATGCAGATTGAGTTTTATCTTGGAATCACCTCACTGGGTAACATTCATGGTAAAAAAAAATGAATTTTGCAGAGTTTATTCGGGAAGCTAGATAAAACAGTGGAAATGGCGCTCCTTTTGCAGGTGATTTGACAAATTTAACTCAATATATGGGCATTTTTTGGAATTTTTTGTAGAGGGAAATTACAGACAGGTGGCTTGGAAAGAAAACTTTGGTAAATTCCTATTTTTATCAGGTCGCTGTGTTTTTATCTGGGGTTATAGACTGAATTTGTTGGATTTGTGAGTGGAATGCAGAGAGAATGAGCTTAAATTCAGCTCAACGGGCGAATTTGCAGAGGGAAAGACAGTTGACAGGATTACTTTTGAAAAAATGGGTATAGTGGTGACTATAGTGTAGAGGTACAGAGGCATCACTATGACTTTGGCTCGAATTCTAGTTATTCGGACAATTTTTACAGAAAAACATGGAAAAACAGGGTTTATGAGCAAATTACGGGTAAATACATGTTCTATGGATGCCTGGTGTATAATGAGGACTGCAGGCCAAGCTGAGGGACTGTGCTGTGGAGTTGATTTCACTGGGTGACAGACTGTGTAGTTTTGGTGGCAAATTCGTCGTAATTTGCATGTAGAGGTTGCGCAAATCAACGAATAGAAATAAACAAAAAAATCACTTTCATGGGTTTTTAACAAAATTTGGACTTTTCAGGCTTTTGGCGCTTTTTGGGGATGACGTCAGCATGACGTAGATTTTGTCCGGTAGTGGAGTACGGAAGGTGACCTGGTCGCTGACGTGGATGGATGACATGGTGGACACGACAGATGAATTGTAGCGCAGGCACTGGCGTGGTGCTGACGTGATGGTGACACGGGCAGCGGGACCAGACGACGGTTTATGGTTTTCGTCGGACCACTTTTGGTACGAGGGAATTTTGTGTCAGAGCGGGCCCGATGCAATAGACAAGTGACGGGTGTCCCTGGGTATGGCAGGAATACCGCTGTCCATCGGGTACTAACGTCCGGACGTCGGGGTGCCTCTGATATTACTGTGAGCCGTTGGATCTAAAGGGCGCGATCCAACGGTTGACGGGAAGGCAAGGTGGCAGGCAGTTATGGTGCTGGAGCCCACCAAACATTAATGCTTTATATGTATTGTGGGGGTTAAAAACTTTGGTTATCGGGGTATGTGGATATGGTTATTTAATTAACCGAATGTTAATTAAAATCCAATTTAATTATGCGCACAGGGTTATAATGTGGTTTATGTGGGCAGGTTATGGGCGGTTATTTATTTAACAGGGGGTTAAATAAATTCCAATGATGTGGAGGGTTATTATATGTTTCTACTAAACGTTATAATTCCCGAAACTTTTGCTATATGGCTATAGTTGCCAAAGGTAGGGATATTATACATTTTTTTGGTTTTTCATGTATTTTTGTATAAAATAGGGGAGGGGAATTATAAGTGGGAGTTATATAATAAGGTTAACATGTTAATATGAATATAAGCGGAAATGCTAGGTGCATGAAGTTGAATCACCTAGACTTGGGGGTGTGGGGAGAAATAAAACTTTACACAAGAAATGTGGCTTTGAGTTTTTAAGTAATTTTGAAGTTTCACTTAAGCTTTTATAGAAATGGAGTGAGGTTAAGAGTTTGAGTAGATCCCAATCTCTTTGAGGGATGTTAGTGAATGATTACTGTGAGGGGAGAGAGGGGGGAGTTTTACATGCAACATCTGATCACACCTTTGACATGGCACTTGATATATCCATGAAATAGATCATATTCAAAAAGATGACACTGCTAATAGACCTATTTTTGCAACTTCAATCTACTTACCCATTCTACAACTCCTAACATTTTTTCTTCATTTTGATTGGGTGCATTTGAACTAGTAAACCCTGATTTCCTCTTTTCTTTTGGCTGCCCTCCTACCTAAATCTATCCTTATGTCTTCCAAGGGCTCAGATTGAGTAGTTGGGCCCTTTAATTCTCTATGTCATCTAGTGATCTGCCAAGCTTGAATTGTTTGAGCAGACCTTATTCTCTATTCTAAAACAATAAATTTAAACATGATCTAGCTAGGGTTGAACTATCTGGCTATTCATCAATTGTGAGAAATTTAGTGATTTCACATTCTGAACTTGCTTTGCAATATGTAGTACAATAATATGATTTTGACAAGCCACTTTCCAGGTCTTTCTTTGGGATTCCTTTCCTTTCTCTTTTTCTTGAATTTTTTGATTTTTTTTTGAAAATATGGAACCTTTGCAGCATGGAAAGGATGATCATACTTGGCATTTCCATAGTCAATCATGAAAAATGACACCTATTTGTATAGGAACCTAATAGTGGATCCACTTGGGGATGGCTTTTCCAGGTGAAAAGCCAAGAACATTAGGTCAGATGGCCTTATTCTCAATTCTTGCTGTGATTTAAAGCTTCCTATTGCTGCAAGCTAACCAACTGAACCATTGTGGCATGGATGCATTTCTCATAAGCTAATCTGAAACGAACTGCAGCTTTGCCTTTGATGGTTGGTCAGAATTTTTGCCATCATCTCTATATTTCCATGGTTATTTCTTGATTGTTTATGGTAAACTCAAAATATATACAAAGGGTGGTATAATTGTTTGCTTTTTCCTCAAAATTTGCTGCATCTTATTTCCTATCCTATTGCTGTAATAAACTGCTAAAATAAACACTTATTTATGTACAATATGTAGTTTTGTTATGTTGATCAGAGAGGATCAAAATAATGCTTCAGCATTCGCCCATTAACTGGCCCTTCTTGAGCTTCTGTGCCATCCAAACTCTTCAAAAAATAGGTGTTGTTTCCTTGTACAGCCTGAACGACATAAGGTCCTTTCCAAAGGAAATCAAATTTGCCATGTTTTCCTTTGTCTTCCCTTCTAGAATCCCACTTTAGCACTTTGTCTCCTATGAAGAAATCCTCAGCTTTTGTTCTTTTGTCAAAAATTTTCTTGAGTCTATCTTGCAGAACCTGAGTTCTCTGATATACTTCCTCTCTAGTTTGTTGCTAGTGAATAGTTTGATTGATTCTGCTTTGGATGTCATTGGGTTCTGCTTGTAACTCTTGCAACAATTTGATCACAGGGATTCCCAAGGATGAGGGGAACACAGCCTCCATGCCATAAACCAATTCATATGGGTTGGTTCCAATAGATCTTTTGGTGGTCAATCTATCTGGCCACAGTGCATTTACCAGTTTTTTATGCCAATTCTTTTTATTCTCCTCCAAGACTTTTTTGATGATGTTGATCAGGCTTTTATTGTATGATTCTGCTAGACCATTACCTTGAGGGTAATAGGTTGTGGAGTGGCCTAAGGTAATATGGTACTTGTGACAAAAATTGATGACTCTTTTGGACTTAAAGGCAACAACATTGTCTGTAATAATCTTCTCTGGACAGTCAAATCTAGACAAAATATTGGTTTCTAAGAATTGCATGATGATTGAGTCATTGGGTTGCCTACAAGGGATAGCTTCTATCCATTTGGTAAAGTAGTCTGTGGCAGTCAAAATCCACTTGTGTTGTCCAGAAGAGGAAGGATGGATTTCTCCAATGAAATCTAAACCCCATTGTTGAAAAGGCCTTTTGGTTGAAATGGGTTTGAGAGGTAAGGGTAACAACTTTCTTTTTCCTTCAAAGATCTGGCATTTGTGGCAAGAAACTACAAATTTTTTCACATTAGCAAACATGGAGGGCCAATAAAAACTAGCTCTTAGAATTTTATCAGCCGTGGATTTCTAGTACAAGTATCCTCTGCAGTCCCCTGCATGAAATTCCTTGAGTATTTTGTCAGTTTCATCCTGAATTAGGCAATTCAGCAAAATACCTTCATGATTCTTCCAAATTAAAACATTGTCTATAATACAAAACTTTGAAGCTTTCATTTTCAAGAATCGCTTTTTAGTCCTGGATAACCCTGGAGGAGCTTGCAGGTTTAACAATACAAAACATGTGTCAGTATACCAAGGTGACTGTAAAAAGGCTTGATTGATCTGTGGAGTCGCCATCTCCTGTTCGTTATCCAGTTCATTGATGTTAAGGGCTTGAAAGTTGGTTTCATTCATTAATTTAGCTAACCCTTGTCCCTTTATGAGTTTTGTTGGCTTAATTTCAATGTCATACTCTAAAATGTTGGCTATCCATTTTCCCCTCTTACCTTCAATTCTTTCTTGAGTTAGAATATCTTTGACCACCGCATTTGGAACATAGGCAATCACATGAGAGAACAAGATATAAACTATGAAATCCTTGATGGCCTTTACAAGAACATAGACTTGCTTCTCCATGATTTGATATTTGAGTGGAGCATCTCTAAGTGCTTTGCTGAAGAAAGTAATGGGCTTCTCACATCCTAGGTCATCTTTTTGTAATAGGATAGTAGCAATAGTATGCTCAGATGCAAAGGAAAAGATTATGAAATCTCTATCAAACTTGGGGCTTGTGAGAACAGGTGTTCTTGTTAAAGCTATTTTGATTTCCTCAAAGGCTTGTTTAGCTTCTATTGTCCATTTGACTTTAGAATCTTTCTTCAGCATATTATTCAACAGTCTAATTAGCTCGGCCAAATTGGGAATGAATCTTCTTAGGAAATTTATTTTCCCTCGAAAGGCTTGTAATTCCTTGATGTTTCTTTGGTGAAGGACTTGGATAATAGCTTGTATTCTGTTCGGATCAATTCTTATTCCATCTTTAGAAATTATGTGACCTAGGAGTTTGCCTTGTTCTAGGCCAAACAATGATTTCTTTGGGTTGAATGATATGCCATACTTTCTGCAAATTAGGAACACTTGCCTCGAATGATCTAGATATTCTTGGTCTGATTTTGAAAAAGCAGTGAGATCATCAAGGTATGTGACTAAAAAATCATGGATATCTTTAGCAAAGGCTATATCCATTGCTCTCTGAAATGTGGCCCCTGCATTTTTGAGTCCAAAAGGCATCTTCACATATTTAAAGGTTCCCCAGGGTGTTGTAAAGGCGGTTTTATCTTGGTCATCTAGGTGAACTAAGATCTGATTGAATCTTGAGAATCCATCTAACAATGAGATTCTTGAAGCACCCACTACCCTTTGTAAAATGTGATCCATCTTGGGTAAGGGGTAGTGGTCTTTGAGAGAGACTTTATTCAAATTTCTCAGGTCAACACAGAGCCACTAGATTTGAAATCCATTCAGAAAACTTAATAGGTGCAATTATTCCAGCCTGATACATGCTTTTGACTTCCTTTTCAATAAGGGGAAGGAGGACTGGATTAATCCTTCTCAGATTTTGTTTAAAAGGTTTCTGATTTTCTTTCAAGGGTATTGTATGTTGGATAACATAAGTGTCATAGGATTTGGGGTCCTCATAGCTCCATGCAAAGGCATCTTGGAACTCTATAAAAAACTTAATGTATTTCAATTTCTGGTCAGGAGGTAATGTTTTGGAGAGTTTTACCATTTTGGGATTTTCTGTGGTTCCAATGTTGCAGTCTTCAGTTTCTGCATTTAATGGTTGCATTTTTGGCTTTCTTGGAATGTCATTTGAATCAAGTATATCCTCCAAAGGAGTCAGGCCTGTGGGCATGACATTATCCTTCAATTCAATTACTTCGGATTCTCCCTCAGTCATTTCATCAAAATCCATTTGTTTTAGCTCTTCCAGATTTTTGTCATTAAAAGTTGTTGGATGCAAAATCAAATTTGTTGTTTCAGCTAATATATTTTGTTCCATTTTGTCTATTTGTTGTTGATCATCTATAGTGCTTGTATCTATGTTTGTACTTGAGAACTCTTATTTTAAAGTGAAGAAATTATTGATTTGGGTATCATTTTCAAATATTTGCCAATTTTTCACATTATCCGGGACAGTGGGTCTGTGTTTAATCTTAGCAGTGAAGTGATGATTGGGCTCGAATGGTAGCTTGCAAGTGCTGGCAAATGTTTCTAAACTATGTGCATGTAGGTTGCGTTTTCTTGGAATTTTGGTGAGCCGAGATTCTAAGAAGGTGTTCAGTATTTCAATGGCTGCACCTCGGTAAGCTCTTAGCCTAGGATCATTTGTAACAACTTTTCCCTTCATCTGTTGTATGATCAAATCTAAGTCCTATAGAATTGAAATTTTGGTGACGCCTAGACTTCTAATCAGTTTAAGTCCCAACAAAAGGGCTTCATATTTGGCCATATTGTTTGTGCATCTGAAATTTAGCCTATATGCATGACGTTGAGCATGGTAATTTTGCATGTTGTGTATCCAAATCCCTGCCCCTACTCCCAATTTGTTCACTGATCCATCAAACTGCAAGTACCGTAAGATTTCTTGATCACCACTAGTCTTAGGAGTTTTGGGAACTTGCTCAGTGGGTGGCTTGAATTTTGTGGCTCATATGGTATGCCTTGTTCACTTGTTACATCAATCATATCAACAATTGTTTTACCTTGGGCACTGGATTGTTGATTTATGCTTGTTCTCTGTGCTATTTCTAGAAGTTTGGTATTAGTTTTGGGACACATCTCAGCATTGTATAGGATGAATGAATCCATATCGGAATGTATAGAATAGATGGGGAAGTTTTGGGGTTTCTCTTGACTGCTAACCACATATTTCATCAGTGTTTCCTAGTACAATCTCTTTGGGTGGCCAAAGACTGAAATGGTGGCATATGACATATCTAGTTGCAAAGATCCTTGGAGTTTTGCACCCTAAGATCTGGATAAGAGCATACCATATTTAGGTGGGATGTCGGCTACCACCACATCCATCAAGATTGTCTTGGATGGATATTATACTAAGGATACACAAAGGTCTTTAATTAGGCCTAGACACCTGACGTGGCTAGAATAAAATGAGAACAAGTCTTTATATGGCCTTGTGATGTCTAGGTCTATCTTTTCCATCACAGATTTAGGCATAAGGTTATGAGAAGCTCTTGAATCAAACATTGCATTATGTAGCACTTTGTCATGAATGTTCAAGTTCACATAGAATGGAGGCACTCCTCAATCTACTGTTTTACAATTGACTTCAGGACCAAAAAACAGTTCTGGTTAGTCATCTAGAACATTGACTGCATCCCTAGTCTCTGATATTTCAAGTGACCTATTAATTTGTTCCCTGTAAACCTCATGTTTACCCAATTTTGATAGTGGCATGGCTATTTTTATCTTACCTATTTCTGTTTCTAGGTTGAAGGGTTTTTCCACTTGAATTCTTGTATTGTGGACAACAAACTTTTCCTGTTCTGTTGTGTTTTCCATGTTCTTTTCTTTATCAACACTGTTGTTAGGAACTGCATCTGTTTTAGAATTTACTACAAGAGATCTATTTAGAATTTCTTTTGGAAAGGAGGAAGAAGATGGCTGATTGTTTGATGAATGTAGGTCCGAAATGTCCTCTATGATGGGCTCCTTTGGGTTGAGGTCTGTCTCAGCAGGGAGTTCTATGAGGGCAGAAGTATCCTTAGCTCTCTTGGGTTATTTGGTATCTTTCAATTTGCTAGATTCAAGTACATTTATTGTTCTACTTCTCAATTTGTATTGCTTATGAACCTCATAGACTGCTGCATCATAGCCCTCTTTGAAATCAAATGATTCTCCAGACTTGGTTTGAAATTGATTTAAATTATGAGCCTCTTAAGCATCCCGTGTCAGGAAAATTTGTTGCTCACTGTTTAAACCCATTAGATTAATTTGGGTGTCCTCTGTTGGCTCACTAGAGGTTGAGGCTTCAGCATAATTCTCTTGAAATGGGGGCCTGATGTTCTGATCAGGGCCAGTCCTTCCAGCATTAGGGTTTTGATTTTTTCTAAAGTTTGGGCTTCTTGTTGTGTTACGTGGTTGCCCTTCCCAGGATGATTTCCTTTCAATAGTTTCCACCCTATCTCCAAGTCTGTCCATACCTTTAATGGTTGAATCTAGATTTTGCTCAAATGCAGAAGGCTCTTCTTTGAAAGTTGTTCTTCTTTCAGCTCTAGCCCGATTTCTTTTAGCAATAAGGTTTGCCTCTACACTAACAACTATATTCTGCATGTCTGCTAAGCTTAATGGAGCTCTTTCCCTCAGGTGATATGCCATGTCAGAATCAAATCCATCAGGGAATTTGATCAAGGCTAGGTCAGGTGGAGGTATAAGGTTCTAAGGAATAGCATTATAGACATTATTGAACCTGGCACAATAGTCTGGAACGGTTTCTTGTGGGCCCCTTTTCAAGTTGTCATATTCAGTTAAAATGTGTAAAGGGTCTTTTTTCTTTTCCCATCTGTTTAAGAAGGATTTATAAAGGGCTTTCGGATTGGCTACAGAATTTGCAGCAAGTGCTCTAAACCAGGTCCTCACATCACCAGTTAGACTTTGGACAAAGATCTTCATTCTCACATCATCATCATCAATTTCATAGTTCTCAAAATAATCTTGCATTTTCTTGGTGTGTTGTTGAGCTGTATAGGAGCCGGTACCATCAAAGTAGGTGATTTTGCTTCGGTAGTCTTGAGGCATAACCCCTGGATTGGCAGGCAACTACAAAGGAGCATAACGGTTTGCCATATTGCCATATTTAGAGGGGATGGGGGAGTGGAAAGAATACTTTGAGGTGTGGGTGAAGAGCTTGGAAAGGTTGTAGTATTGACAGAAAGGGCTGCTGCTCTCCCAAGGGTAAGCTCAGATTTTGTAAGGTTTTTCTGAAGTATATCAAGGTCTAAATCAGCAAATTCTAGACTTTCTTATCTCCTAAGGGTTTTAGGGATCAAGTTAGGATTTTCAAAAATAGCTGGAGGATTAGAATCTGGATTTGATCTGGTGTAATTAGTTTTCTTTTTTGGAGCCAGCTTCTAAATTTGTTTTTGGTATTTTTTGGGAGCATTTGAAGATTACTAATTTTCTGCAATATTTTGAAGGAATCTTTTTTGAAATGTAGGAGGCTTTGGGCTTACCTTTGAATATGTTGAAACAGGGAGACTGATCAAATCTTTGGAACAACTGTTTAAAGCATGAAACTAGACTGGAGATTGACTGAAGTAGCATTTATTTACTCCTGTAAATCCACAACAAAAACAGTTCCAAATGCTACCTGGCTAACTTCAGGCTCCATCTGTAGCTTTAGAAAATAGACAGTAGTAACAAACAGTCATTGAAGTCCCCAGTGGAGTCGCCAATAATGTTATCACTCAGGTTGTTCCCTGCCTCCAGAAAGGAATATGGCTAAGGTAACCACTAACCAATCTTTAGGTTGCAGATCCTAGCCAATCTGCAACCAGAGAGGGCTCTCTCTTTGTGATTTAGATATGTTTGATTATGTGTTAGGCTAGTTATTAAGCACAAGTTTTGTTTGGTGTTTGGAAGATGACATTCAGTAGAACAAGGTTGTAACTTGAGAGAACTTCAAACCATTGGGTTGATGGAGTCTAATGGAAATAAACCTCTGGGTATGGTTCCTTTGGCAGTAGAAAGATTACAGAGCAAGATAATTAAACACAGAACAACTTTCAAGCTGAAATAAGATGAAATGAAGTCAAGGAATGAAAGGCAATCAAGAATCTTTCATTATGTTAACAGAGGGAAATTGTGAAAACATTATCAGGGAGCAGTTTAAGAATTCCTTGATGATATTTAGAGTGGAAGAACCAGGGAGACAAGAGCAATCAAGAATTCTTGCCTATGCTAGTCCTATGGAAAGCATAAAAAATTACAGGAATTGAACACAGAGTACATCAAAGTAAATTCTGGGTTATCCTCTTTTCCTATAACTTAGAACATGCTATTTAGATGACAAATAAACACACATATAGTAACATAAGAGTAAAGAAGACTTATTGGTCCATGTGTTAACACGAGAATTCTGCAATATATCCTTTTGCCATTGATTCCATAACCAGTAAGTTCACCAACACAACATTCCAGCAATTTTTATTTCAGAAGAGTTTTGAGAACTTACAGAGCAGATCCAGAATGATATTCACCAGCCAACAACAATACATATCTTGAGAAAGTATTTATAAGAATTTTACAAAATATCCAGTAGGAAAATATCAAGTAATAAATTTATCCATCTAGGTTGAAGGGTTTTTCCACTTGAATTCTTGTATTGTGGACAACAAACTTTTCCTGTTCTGTTGTGTTTTCCATGTTCTTTTCTTTATCAACACTGTCGTTAGGAACTGCATCTGTTTTAGAATTTACTACAAGAGATCTATTTAGAATTTCTTTTGGAAAGGAGGAAGAAGATGGCTGATTGTTTGATGACTGCAGGTCCAAAATGTCCTCTATGATGGGCTCCTTTGGGTTGAGGTCTGTCTCAGCAGGGAGTTCTATGAGGGGAGAAGTATCCTTAGCTCTCTTGGGTTATTTGGTATCTTTCAATTTGCTAGATTCAAGTACATTTATTGTTCTACTTCTCAATTTGTATTGTTTATGAACCTCATAGACTGCGGCATCATAGCCCTCTTTGAAATCAAATGATTCTCCAGACTTGGTTTGAAATTGATTTAAATTATGAGCCTCTTGATCATCCTGTGTCAGGAAAATTTGTTGCTCACTGTTTAAACCCATTAGATTAATTTGGGTGTCCTCTGTTGGCTCACTAGAGGTTGAGGCTTTAGCATAATTCTCTTGAAATGGGGGCCTGATGTTCTGATCAAGGCCAGTCCTTCCAGCATTAGGGTTTTGATTTTTTCTAAAGTTTGGGCTTCTTGTTGTGTTACGTGGTTGCCCTTCCCAGGATGATTTCCTTTCAATAGTTTCCACTCTATCTCCAAGTCTGTCCATACCTTTAATGGTTGCATCTAAATTTTGCTCAAATGCAGAAGGCTCTTCTTTGAAAGTTGTTCTTCTTTAAGCTCTAACCCGATTTCTTTTAGCAATCAGGTTTGCCTCTACACTAACAACTATATTCTGCATGTCTGCTAAGCTTAACGGAGCTCTTTCCCTCAGGTGATATGCCATGTCAGAATCAAATCCATCAGGGAATTTGATCAAGGCTAGGTCAGGTGGAGGTCTAAGGTTCTAAGGAATAGCATTATAGACATTATTGAACCTGGCACAATAGTCTAGAACGGTTTCTTGTGGGCCCCTTTTCAAGTTGTCATATTCAGTTAAAATGTGTAAAGGGTCTTTTTTCTTTTCCCATCTGTTTAAGAAGGATTTATAAAGGGCTTCCGGATTGGCTACAGAATTTGCAGCAAGTGCTCTAAACCAGGTCCTCACATCACCAGTTAGACTTTGGACAAAGATCTTCATTCTCACATCATCATCATCAATTTCATAGTTCTCAAAATAATCTTGCATTTTCTTGGTGTGTTGTTGAGCTGTATAGGAGCCGGTACCATCAAAGTAGGTGATTTTGCTTCGGTAGTCTTGAGGCATAGCCCCTGGATTGGCAGGCAACTACAAAGGAGCATAACAGTTTGCCATATTTACAGGGATAAATAGGACAACAGGAAGGAATAAGATGGCTGGAACAGAGGGGACAAGAGTGGAAATATGAGCGGTGGTTGGGGGAGTGGAAAGAATACTTTGAGGTGTGGGTGAAGAGCTTGGAGAGGTTGTAGTATTGACAGAAAGGACTGCTGCTCTCCCAAGGGTAAGCTCAGATTTTGTAAGGTTTTTCTGAAGTATATCAAGGTCTAAATCAGCAAATTCTAGACTTTCTTGTCTCCTAAGGGTTTTAGGGATCAATTTAGGATTTTCAAAAATAGCTGGAGGATTAGAATCTGGATTTGATCTGGTGTAATTAGTTTTCTTTTTTGGAGCCAGCTTCTAAATTTGTTTTTGGTATTTTTTGGGAGCATTTGAAGATTACTAATTTTCTGCAATATTTTGAAGCAATCTTTTTTGAAATGTAGGAGGCTTTGGGCTTACCTTTGAATATGTTGAAACAGGGAGACTGATCAAATCTTTGGAACAACTGTTTAAAGCATGAAACTAGACTGGAGATTGACTGAAGTAGCATTTATTTACTCCTGTAAATGCACAACAAAAACAGTTCCAAATGCTACCTGGCTAACTTCAGGCTCCATCTGTAGCTGTAGAAAATAGACAGTAGTAACAAACAGTCATTGAAGTCCCCAGTGGAGTCGCCAATAATGTTATCACTCAGGTTGTTCCCTGCCTCCAGAAGGGAATATGGCTAAGGTAACCACTAACCAATCTTTAGGTTGCAGATCCTAGCCAATCTGCAACCAGAGAGGGCTCTCTCTTTGTGATTTAGATATGTTTGATTATGTGTTAGGCTAGTTATTAAGCACAAGTTTTGTTTGGTGTTTGGAAGATGACATTCAGTAGAACAAGGTTGTAACTTGAGAGAAATTCATACCATTGGGTTGATGGAGTCTAATGGAAATAAACCTCTGGGTATGGTTCCTTTGGCAGTAGAAAGATTACAGAGCAAGATAATTAAACACAGAACAACTTTCAAGCTGAAATAAGATGAAATGAAGTCAAGGAATGAAAGGCAATCAAGAATCTTTCATTATGTTAATAGAGGGAAATTGTATAAACATTATCAGGGAGCAGTTAAGAATTCCTTGATGATATTTAGAGTGGAAGAACCAGGGAGACAAGAGCAATCAAGAATTCTTGCCTATGCTAGTCCTATGGAAAGCATAAAAAATTACAAGAATTGAACACAGAGTACATCAAAGTAAATTCTGGGTTATCCTTTTTTCCTGTAACTTAGAACATGCTATTTAGATGACAAATAAACACACATATAGTAACATAAGAGTAAAGAAGACTTATTGGTCCATGTGTTAACACGAGAATTCTGAAATATATCCTTTTGCCATTGATTCCATAACCAGTAAGTTCACCAACACAGCATTCCAGCAATTTTTATTTCAGAAGAGTTCTGAGAACTTACAGAGCAGATCCAGAATGATATTCACCAGCCAACAACAATACATATCTTGAGAAAGTATTTATAAGAATTTTACAAAATATCCAGTAGGAAAATATCAAGTAATAAATTTATCCATCTAGGTTGAAAGGTTTTTCCACTTGAATTCTTGTATTGTGGACAACAAACTTTTCCTGTTCTGTTGTGTTTTCCATGTTCTTTTCTTTATCAACACTGTTGTTAGGAACTGCATCTGTTTTATAATTTACTACAAGAGATCTATTTAGAACTTCTTTTGGAAAGGAGGAAGAAGATGGCTGATTGTTTGATGACTGCAGGTCCGAAATGTCCTCTATGATGGGCTCCTTTGGGTTGAGGTCTGTCTCAGCAGGGAGTTCTATGAGGGGAGAAGTATCCTTAGCTCTCTTGGGTTATTTGGTATCTTTCAATTTGCTAGATTCAAGTACATTTATTGTTCTACTTCTCAATTTGTATTGCTTATGAACCTCTTCGACTGCTGCATCATAGCCCTCTTTGAAATCAAATGATTCTCCAGACTTGGTTTGAAATTGATTTAAATTATGAGCCTCTTGATCATCCCGTGTCAGGAAAATTTGTTGCTCACTGTTTAAACCCATTAGATTAATTTGGGTGTCCTCTGTTGGCTCACTAGAGGTTGAGGCTTCAGCATAATTCTCTTGAAATGGGGGCCTGATGTTCTGATCAAGGCCAGTCCTTCCAGCATTAGGGTTTTGATTTTTTCTAAAGTTTGGGCTTCTTGTTGTGTTACGTGGTTGCCCTTCCCAGGATGATTTCCTTTCAATAGTTTCCACTCTATCTCCAAGTCTGTCCATACCTTTAATGGTTGCATCTAGATTTTGCTCAAATGCAGAAGGCTCTTCTTTGAAAGTTGTTCTTCTTTCAGCTCTAGCCCGATTTCTTTTAGCAATCAGGTTTGCCTCTACACTAACAACTATATTCTGCATATCTGCTAAGCTTAATGGAGCTCTTTCCCTCAGGTGATATGCCATGTCAGAATCAAATCCATCAGGGAATTTGATCAAGGCTAGGTCAGGTGGAGGTATAAGGTTCTAAGGAATAACATTATAGACATTATTGAACCTGGCACAATAGTCTGGAACGGTTTCTTGTGGGCCCCTTTTCAAGTTGTCATATTCAGTTAAAATGTGTAAAGGGTCTTTTTTCTTTTCCCATCTGTTTAAGAAGGATTTATAAAGGGCTTCCAGATTGGCTACAGAATTTGCAGCAAGTGCTCTAAACCAGGTCCTCACATCACTAGTTAGACTTTGGACAAAGATCTTCATTCTCACATCATCATCATCAATTTCATAGTTCTCAAAATAATCTTGCATTTTCTTGGTGTGTTGTTGAGCTGTATAGGAGCCGGTACCATCAAAGTAGGTGATTTTGCTTTGGTAGTCTTGAGGCATAGCCCCTGGATTGGCAGGCAACTACAAAGGAGCATAACGGTTTGCCATATTTAGAGGGATAAATTGGACAACAGGAAGGAATAAGATGGCTGGAACAGAGGGGACAGGAGTGGAAATATGAGCGGTGGATGGGGGAGTGGAAAGAATACTTTGAGGTGTGGGTGAAGAGCTTGGAGAGGTTGTAGTATTGACAGAAAGTACTGTTGCTCTCCCAAGGGTAAGCTCAGATTTTGTAAGGTTTTTCTGAAGTATATCAAGGTCTAAATCAGCAAATTCTAGACTTTCTTGTCTCCTAAGGGTTTTAGGGATCAAGTTAGGATTTTCAAAAATAGCTGGAGGATTAGAACCTGGATTTGATCTGGTGTAATTAGTTTTCTTTTTTGGAGGTAGCTTCTAAATTTGTTTTTGGTATTTTTTGGGAGCATTTGAAGATTACTAATTTTCTGCAATATTTTGAAGGAATCTTTTTTGAAATGTAGGAGGCTTTGGGCTTACCTTTGAATATGTTGAAACAGGGAGACTGATCAAATCTTTGGAACAACTGTTTAAAGCATGAAACTAGACTGGAGATTGACTGAAGTAGCATTTATTTACTCCTGTAAATGCACAACAAAAACAGTTCCAAATGCTACCTGGCTAACTTCAGGCTCCATCTGTAGCTTTAGAAAATAGACAGTAGTAACAAACAGTCATTGAAGTCCCCAGTGGAGTCGCCAATAATGTTATCACTCAGGTTGTTCCCTACCTCCAGAAGGGAATATGGCTAAGGTAACCACTAACCAATCTTTAGGTTGCAGATCCTAGCCAATCTGCAACCAGAGAGGGCTCTCTCTTTGTGATTTAGATATGTTTGATTATGTGTTAGGCTAG
Source organism: Pinus taeda (assembly GCA_000404065.3). Taxonomy (NCBI): domain Eukaryota; kingdom Viridiplantae; phylum Streptophyta; class Pinopsida; order Pinales; family Pinaceae; genus Pinus; species Pinus taeda. Next base: position 255,989 of record APFE031333719.1, read on the forward strand.
TTATTAAGCACAAGTTTTGTTTGGTGTTTGGAAGATGACATTTAGTAGAACAAGGTTGTAACTTGAGAGAAGTTCATACCATTGGGTTGATGGAGTCTAATGGAAATAAACCTCTGGGTATGGTTCCTTTGGCAGTAGAAAGATTACAGAGCAAGATAATTAAACACAGAACAACTTTCAAGCTGAAATAAGATGAAATGAAGTCAGGGAATGAAAGGCAATCAAGAATCTTTCATTATGTTAACAGAGGGAAATTGTGAAAACATTATCAGGGAGTAGTTTAAGAATTCCTTGATGATATTTAGAGTGGAAGAACCAGGGAGACAAGAGCAATCAAGAATTCTTGCCTATGCTAGTCCTATGGAAAGCATAAAAAATTACAAGAATTGAACACAGAGTACATCAAAGTAAATTCTGGGTTATCCGTTTTTCCTGTAACTTAGAACATGCTATTTGGATGACAAATAAACACACATATAGTAAAATAAGAGTAAAGAAGACTTATTGGTCCATGTGTTAACATGAGAATTCTGCAATATATCCTTTTGCCATTGATTCCATAACCAGTAAGTTCACCAACTCAGCATTCCAACAATTTTTATTTCAGAAGAGTTCTCAGAAGTTACAGAGCAGATCCAGAATGATATTCACCAGCCAACAACAATACATATCTTGAGAAAGTATTTATAAGAATTTTACAAAATATCCAGTAGGAAAATATCAAGTAATAAATTTATCCATCTACTTTGGCAGGGGCAATAACTGATGTGGAAAATTGCACAAAAATGAATGAAGAAATAACTATGCTGTACTGGCCACTTTAGGTGTCCCGTTATTGCTGACTTTTTGGCTCAGATAGTCGGTTGATGGCTGCTTCTGTGATTTGCGTTCCTGATGTGTTTTCACTTGCCACCTGTGCCTGAGTTTGTTTGAATGCCTTTTTAGCGTGAATTCCATCCTTTGTCGCTTTGATTTTCTGATAGGAGACACTTATATTACCATTTACTTGTAATGCAGACAATTTACAAAAAGGGAGAATCAAACTACCTTGGTAAGACCTCCAGCATGATTTGCCACCATTGATCTGTTGGTAATTGAGGCTTTTTCAGTTTAATCAATGTTTCATCAGCATCAGTATACCTGTAATAATTTGGCTGGACTTCAAAGAGATGTGCTATCTCGTGCTCAATGTAAAACAAACTCTCCAATTTATCATATAAAATTTGTCCAGAGGGAGGCACTGTCTCTTCTAAACTGCTTGATGATGTTGTAATTTGATTGGTAACATAAGTATTTAGCTTGTGAGCATATTGTTCCTGTTTTAACAACCTCCCATTGCTAGTGAATAAGTTGGGTAAACCTTTGCTTTGTAATACTGCAAATTTCTGTCTGAAGGCATTTACCTCTATCTACATTTCTTGACATTTTCTTTCTACAGTTTGAACAAAATTCCTCATGGTCAACACTTTCTTGACTGTCAAAATAGTCTTTGTCCTGTTCTGAATGTCTAGAGATGATAATTTCTCACTGGTATGAGTATTCAAAAAATGAATCAATTGATTGGCTTGCTCATGCTTGTTTGCCAATAATGCTCTGGCCTTTTGAGTTTCGTATTGAGCTAACCCTATCAATTCCATCTGGTCAAAAATAGTTTGTATTTTTTTCCATTGATCAGAAATAGACTGGCCAATCTTATCCCACAAAATAGTCTTCATTTCTGTTAGAGTTTTATGAAGAGTAAGGTCCTTCTCCAAGGCTTTTATTTTATTCTCCAAGGCCTTCACTTTCCTTGTCTTCTCAGCTAGAGTCATTTTTGATTTGTCATAACCTACCTCAATCTTGGCTAGCTTTTCCTTGGCTTCTTTTAATTCTGCCTTTTGGATCTCCAAAGCCTTTATTTCTTTCATCATCTCTTCCATGCTCAAGCTGGCATCTTGTATTGTTGCTGCTGTAGTTGCTGCCGAGGTCGAGATACCTGATGTTGATGTTGGATCAGTGGGAGGCGCTGTATGGTGACTGTTGGAGGAGGAACTGTAAGAGTTGGAGTTGTTTGAGCTGGCTGAGAGGCCAACTCCTCCTGTTTTCCTTGTAGTGCTGCTTCCAAGGCTATCTCTATATCCAGCAATCTTTGATTCATCCTCATTAATAAAATTACCACATCCTCCTCTTCTTTTTGTTGTGCCACCTCTGTGGTCTGAGGGTGTATTGTAGCTGGCAGCTTAAGCTGTCTTCTAAGGGCTGCTATGTCTTCCTCCTTCTTTCTTATTAAGGCATGTGCGCCTTTGGGATCCTTGGGATCATGTCCCAATTCTATGATAATCTCTTCCAAGGATTTTATTCTATTATCCTTGGCTAATGAGGAAGCCTTTTCCAACTCCAATTGGGCAGAAGTGTTGTACAATGAGTTCTGCAGTTTATGAGCCAGTAATGCTTTGTCTACCAAGGTAGAGTATACCATTTCTCCAGCCTATTTGTGTAACTCAATCTGGTCCATTGGGTGGATGTCTTTAGCAAGAACTTCCAAATTGGTCCTGATATAATTAGCAGCTGACTGTGGCTACTGTATAGTGGGCCTGAAGTGACTAAGGGTCATCTTCCCTGCTTGAATATCATAGGCTGCCATTAGCCATTGTTGATTGGTGGGAGCCATTCTCAACAATTGGTTATAGAACTGGAACCTTACTGGTTCATTCCTGGCCTTGATTTTAGTGAATGCTCTCTTGATATCAGAGCCTTGCTTGCTCTATTGCTTGGTGGATGTAACCTCCACCCAAGCTGTCTCTCTTGCTCCTGCTGAAATGAGCTAGTAGATGTTTCCAAAAATGGAGGGATCTGCTGTTCAGATGTTCCCTCACACCTAAGGTTGCTTGTTGTTTCCTCTATTAACTCTTCTTCAGAGTAGGGGTTCAGCCTTTTCCTCTTCTCACCTTGCTGTTCTGTAGATTCCCTTGTGGATGTCTCTTCTGGTCTGTCCCTTTTTTGTCTCTTTCCTTATTAAGAGGAGTTTGTAACACAGGGATCTCTGTTGCCTTTGCTTGTGTTGAAGGGCCTTGTTCTTGACCCTTTTGCTGGGTTGTAGATGGCTGATCTGCCATTGTATTTTCCTGCTTTGAATGTTGTACTTATTTGCCTTTTCCTGCAGGTGGAGTAGTCTCTTGGGCAGGTTGTTGTGAAGGTGTGGCAGATGATGTGCTCGTTCCAATGTGTTGAGGCAGTGTGAAAGGGACCTGTCCAAAAGAATCCAGGTCAATTGTCTTCTCAAAGTCTTTCATTTCCTTTTCTAATCTATTTTCTTCAGTAATCTCTTTAACTAGTGTGCCCTCTACCCATTCCTGTCGATTAGCATATGGTTCAATTTGAGGGATTGCTTGGTGCACATATCCTGCAAGCTTGTTTTTGACTCTTCTAAAGCTTATGAAATGTTCAGGGTCATATGGTGCCCATTAAAAACTTTGTTTCAACATAAGTTCATCTCTTAGTATCTTGTCTGCATCATTCCAGTCTTCTTCCCTCTTATTGAAGACAAAAGGTCCCAATTGATGTGTTATCTTGAGCTGTGCCTTTTTGCTTTTACCATGGAAATGAGTCAAATATGCACTACTAAATTGCCTGAAGTATTCCAGGGCAAAGAGTCTCATGGGGACATATTTCGGCAGCTTGTAGGGGGATAATTGACAACCATAAATCCTGATCACTGTGTGGTTTTTGTAAAAATACCTGTCACCAATGTTGTAGCCCCTTGAAAGATGTGAAATTCTCTACATTTCAGCAGAGAGCCTGCCAGGAGGAGTCATCATCAACAGGGAGGCGGCTGGGTAAATGAACATGTCAATGAACTTGCAATATGTATAAGGTGAGAGGTGAACTTCATGGAAAACTGAGTTCCAGAAAATGATAGACCTCCTCTCTCCTTTGGAGTCTAGTTTTTTAAGAGGAACTTGGAAACTATTAGGATGATAGTACAACATCAGATGATATATATAGGATGTATACTTGAATACTCTTTCTCTCTCCAAAATCATAAACTGCTCATGGATTTTATTTGCTACGAAGGTAGCATAGTCATACTTGACAGCAGGGAGCTGTCCTGGAGTGAATATGGACATCAATACAAACACAGTTTCATCAACAAACTCACTGGTTTTGCATCCTAGAATGTAGGAAATTATGTCTATTAGGAGTTTCCCTGCCTGATTGAACGAGACTTGATGATAAGGAGGAGGATGATCAGGCTAGTACTGTGGTAGCATAAACAACTGACCCAGTCTTGTTATTTCTAAGCTAGGAAGCTTAGCACGTTGATCAAGTAGAAGTTTCATGGTGAGAGGAACCAGAGGCCGAGTTGGCTCAAAGTTCAACATCTCGTTTATGGACTGAGGAGTGATATAGAAGAGTATAGATCCAGATGGAGTCAAGATTGCTCTTTGTGTGGGATCATAATTTGCACAACATAAATGGATGAAATCAAGGAGGGCATTCACAGAGGGGAGGTAATAGATAGGCATATTGGATTCCCAAATTCCCAAGACATCAGTGTTGTTTATGTGGCTATTGCTAATTTCACAAAAGGTTTGTAGGTGAGGTTTGAGACCCATCATATCCTTAATCTGGAAGTCTTTGTCAGCAAGAGGTATCCATTCCATGTCCTTATGTGGTGCATTCAAGGGTGCAATGTTCAGAGCCACTGGAGCCTCCATGCTTCAACTGTCTGTGTTTTGTATTGGAATGTGGGTCTATGCAACAACAGAAAACAAAATATTGGCTCTGAGGATTTTCTCAGGAAATTGCAGACTGAGTTTTATCTTGTAATCACCTCACTGGCTGACATTCATGGTAAAAAAAACGAATTTTGTAGACTTTAGTCAGGAAGCTGGATAAAACAGTGGAAATGGTGGTCCTTTTGTAGGTGATTTGACAAATTTAACTCAATATTTGGTCGTTTTTTGGATTTTTTTGTAGAGGGAAATTACAGACAGGTGGCTTGGAAAGAAAACTTTGGTAAATTCCTATTTTTATCAGGTCACTGTGTTTTTATCTAGGGTTATAGACTGAATTTGTTGGATTTGTGAGTGGAATGCAGAGAAAATGAGCTTAAATTCAGCTCGATGGGAAAATTTGTAGAGGGAAAGACAATTGACAGGATTACTTTTCAAAAAATGGGTATAGTGGTGACTATAGTGCAGAAGTATAGAGGTAGCACTATGATTTTGGCTCTAATTCTGGTTATCCGGGCGATTTTTTCAGAAAAACTTGGAAAAACAAGGTTTATGAGCGAATTACGGGTAAATAACTTTTCTATTGATGCCTGGTGTACAATGAGGACTTCAGGCCAAGCTGAGGGACCGCACTGTGGAGTTGATTTCACTGGGTGACAAACTGTGCAGCTTTGGTTGCAAATTTGTCATAATTTGCATGCAGAGGTTGCGCAAATCAATGAATAGAAATGAACAAAAACAATCACTTTCACGGGTTTTTAACAAAATTTGGACTTTTTCGGGCTTTTGGCGCTTTTTGGGGATGACGTCAGCATGACGTAGATTTTGTTCGGTAGTGGAGTACGAAAGGTGACCTGGTCACTGACGTGGACAGATGACATGGTGGACACGATGGATGAATTGTAGAGCGGGCGCTGGCGTGGTGCTAACGTGATGGTGACGAGGGCAACGAGACTAGACGACGATTTATGGTTTTCATCAGACCGCTTTTGGTACAGGGGCGGTTTGTGTCAGAGCGGGCCCGATGCAATAGACAAGTGAAGGGTGTCCCCGGGTACGGCGGGAATACCGCTTCCATCGGGTACTAACGTCCGGACGTCAGGGTGCCTCCGATATTACTGAGCCGTTGGATCTAAAGGGTGCGATCCAACGGTTGATGGGAAGGCAAGGTGGCGGGTAGTTATGGCGTGGGAGCCCACCAAAATTAATGCTTTATATGTATTGCAGGGGTTAAAAACTTTGGTTATCGGGGTATGCGGATATGGTTATTTAATTAACTGAATGTTAATTAAAATCCAATTTAATTATGCGCACAGGGTTATAACATGGTTTATGTGGGTGGGTTAGGGGTGGTTATTTATTTAATAGGGGGTTAAATAAATTCCAATGATGCGGGGGGTTATTATATGTTTCTACTAAACGTTATAATTCCCGAAACTTTTTCTAAATGGCTATAGTTGCCAAAGGTAGGGATATTATACATTTTTTGGGTTTTTCATGTATTTTTGTATAAAATAGGGGAGGGGAATTATAAGTGGGAGTTATATAATAGGGTTAACATGTTAATATGAATATAAGGGGAAATGCTAGGTGCATGAAGTTGAATCACCTAGACTTGGGGGTGTGGGGAGAAATAAAACTTTGCACAAGAAATGTGGCTTTGAGTTTTTAAGTAAATATGAAGTTTCACTTAAGCTTTTATAGAAATGGAGTGAGGTTAAGAGTTTGAGCAGATCCCAGTCTCTTTGAGGGATGTTAGTGAATGATTATTGTGAGGGGAGAGAGGGGGGAGTTAGACATGCAACATCTGATCACACCTTTGCCATGGAACTTGAGATATCCATGAAATAGATCATATTCAAAAAAATGACACTACTTATAGACCTGTTTCTGCAACTTCAATCTACTTACCCATTCTACAACTCCTAAAATTTTTTCTTCATTTTGATTGGGTGCATTTGAACTATCAAACCCTGATTTCCTCTTTTCTTTTGGTTGCCCTCCTACCTAAATCTATCCTTATTTCTTCCAAGGGCTTAGATTGAGCAGTTGGGCCCTTTAGTTCTCTATCTCATCTAGTGATCTGCCAAGCTTCAACTGTTTGAGTAGACGTTATTCTCTATTCTAAAACAAAAAATTTAAACATGATCTAGCCAAGGTTGAACTGTCTGGCTATTCATCAATTGTGAGAAAGTCAGTGATTACACATTCTGAACTTGCTTTGCAATATGTAGTACAGTAATAGGATTTTGACAAGCCACTTTCCTGGTATTTCTTTGGGATTCCTTTCCTTTCTCTTTTTCTTGAATTTTTTTTTTTTTTTTTTGAAAATATGGAACCTTTGCAGCATGGAAAGGATGATCATATTTGGCATTTCCATAGTCAATCATGAAAAATGACACCTATTGGTATAGGAACCTAACACAAACGACACTCAAATCTAAGTTTGTATTCCCAAGTTATAGTTCAAATTTGTGGTCAAACATGGCCAAGTGGCAATCTCAACAAGGCAATAATTTGGCCGAGTCCCATCACAATAAATCTGGTCACTAGAACAGAAAATTTGTTGCCTACTTAATTTTTCCAGTAACCTTTAAAACTGGTTGAAAAATTTTGAATAATGGTTTTATGAAAAAAATAATATATTATATATATATATATATATTATATATATATATATATATATATATATAATTGGGGTGGTGGCTGCCACCCTAGTCATATTATATTAATATTAAAAAATTAAAACAAAACCATGGGGTTGGGGCCCAGGACTCTAACCCGGGACCTTGCCCATGGCCCAACCACAACCCATATATATTAACAAACATATTTCAACATACAATGGCCGACGACCAAGTGGTTTAACTATTGTATGAACCCGGCTTAGATGGGTTTGAACCTGCCAAGCTGGATGGCTAGCCCACCACCCAAGCAACCCCTTACCAAAAGTTGCCAACCATAACAATTTAACACAATAAACATGCCATTCACTGTTGACCAACGACATTTTGTAATAACACCACCATTTACCAATCCAAAACTCTACCAACTATTAGCGGTTCATGGCAGAGACTATTCCAATGATTAACAAAACAATTCCATAGTTATGTTTAAAAGCCACAATGAGCAAAACAATGCACCAATTTGGGAATGTCATTGAGTTTGACACCATAATCACTAGGCCCCCATTATAGCTTTCCACCAATGCGCTAATAGGCGCACCATTGAAATCAATGCCAATCAACTCATATAAGAGGTGAACCAAACCATTCAACCACTAGATTAATGAGTTCCCAGATACATATTTATTAGGGATAATATCTGGGATATACTATATATATAGGGATAATATCTAGTATATATCCTTTATAATATCTCTTACATAATTGCTAGATTGAATCTATATTAAATCCATATATCCTATATTATATAGGGATTCTAGATTAGGGATAATATTAATTATCCTAATTAATATGGGGATGATATCCTAGGGTTCCAATATACCATATTATCCATACAATTTAATCCATGTCAATGATAATTAGATGTAGACGAGATCTGATATGAGATCCAGAGGGAAATCAGTTTCACAACCATAACCTTCCCCAAAAATAGAAGAAGAATTCAGGGAAGAAGAAATAGGTAGCAGAGGATCAGCGAAGTTAAGCATTGCAAGTTAAAAAGAAGAACAACAAGACTTGAGGGAATTCACTCCACCATTTGATCAAGGAAGTCCTATTAGACAAGCTCAACCCCACATTGTGTAATAACTAGAACCTGTTGAGATTCTAAGTAAATATTGGAAGATATTCATGGCTCATCCAATATCCACGATCGAATTTGCAATTGGAGATATTAGTGGTGATGCAGCTATGAAGCCTATTCCTTTGACAACATGTTGTAGTGGCTACAACACACCTCCTAACTTTTTCCTTAGCTTAATTTTGGAGCCTCCCTACCAACCATCCTTAGAAGAATGTCTTGCATTGATAGGTACATATGCTTAAGTTGAGTTTCTTAGTCTTATCATCTTGTGTTTTCTAACTTTTTTTCTGTGCACCCACAAGATGACATCCCGAGACTTGGTCATTAACTGGCTGTTGTGCTCACTTGCAGAATTGCGCATAACTCAAGGGAAACTAGGCTTGCTCTCCAAAATTCAGCAAAGTGTCAAGGCAACCTACTGCTCTCCAAAAATGCATAGAGCATCAAGTCAACCTACTTCTCTCCAAAAATGCGTAGATCAATAAGGAAACCTTCCCTCTAAAAATTATGCAGAGCAGCCCATCACTGTGCTTACTCTCAAAATTTGTGCAGATCTAGTTGACCACCTGTGCTTTAGTCCAGAAACTGCGCAGAGCTTGAGGGGAAGCCCAAGCCACTCAACCCAGAAAATACACAAAAGTCATCCAGAAGCTTGCAGTCTATTGCATGTGCTCCTAAGTTGACCAGTTCCCTCCAGGACCGAGTAATATTCGTTTACATGCATGGGTTTATTTTCCTCGTAAAGGAAAAAAAAAAACAAAAAGAATCCATAAATTTTAGGGGCCTATTTTTAGTAGATGCAGGTTACATCCAAAATGCATTTTAGAAACCCCCTGCCAAGTGTTGCTTTTTCCTAGATTTGTGGCATGCATGTCATAAACCTCGAACTTATCAAAACTATTTCTTCGAGATTTAATGGTGACCTGTTGTGAACTTGGCACTAGGTCCACTGATCCAAGTGGCTCCAGAGATGCTCAGAAGCTATAAATATCTCAAAAATAAAATTCCTCAGATTGAAGTGAAACTAGCACTAGATCATAGTTCTTGTCGCCCTGATTCCAATTATGAAAATGACACTCAAATCTGAGTCCATATGCTCAAGTTATAAATGGTCAATTTTTTTGTCAAACTTCGGCAAGTCACAATCCCAATTAGGCAACAATTTGGCCAAGTAGAAATCCTAATGAGGCAATAATTTGGCCAAGTTCTGGCACATGGAATCTAGCCATTAGAACAAGAAAATTTGTTTCCTACTTAATTTTGCGAGTGTCCTTTAAAAATCAGTTGAACTTTTTTGAATAATGGCTTTATTAAAAAGGAAAAAATAATATAATTGGCATGGCGGGCTACAACCCCAACCACCCCGATCTATATTATATTAATATTAAAAAATGAAAACAAAACAATGGGGTTAGGGCCCGTGGCTCTCACATGGGACCCTGCCCACGACCCAACCGCAACCCATATATATTGACAAACATATTTCAACATAAAACGACTGAAAACTAAGTGGTTTGACAACCATATGAACTAGAGTCAGTAGGGTTGGAACGCACCTGTCCAGTGGGTTGGCTCACCAACTAGGTGGCCCCATACCACAGGTCACCAACCGTAATGGTTTAACACAAGAAATGCACCATTCAATGTTGACCATCGACATTTTGTAATAACACCATCATTTACCAATCCAAAACTTCACCAACGGTTAGTGGTTCATGGTGGAGACCATTCCAATGGCTAACAAAATAGTTCCATGGTTATGTTTAAGAAACAAAAAAGCCAAACAATGCACCAATTATGGAATTTCACAGGGTTCAACCCCGTAACCACTGAGTCCCCATTATAGCTTGCTACCAACGCACCAATGGGTGCACCTTCGAAAACAATTTTGACTAACTCATATAAGAGGGGAACCAAACCATTCGACCACTAGCAGGAGGGTGGACCATAGTGGAATCATGAGCGAATCAAAGGAGTTGAACCATGAGCAGGGATTTGCCGATATGTTGAAAATATTCCCTTAGAGAGCGAGAGGTGTGAGTGCCATATTTTGACAAGTTTATAGTCATTTTTGCATATTTTATTGCTAGCATTTCAAAAATGTGGTTTGTTTCCCCATCTAAGTAGCATAAATGGAACTTATGAGATACTATCCCTAATACTATTACTAGATTGAATCTATATTAAATATATATAATATATTAAGTCTAGGATATAGTATTAAATCTAAGATAATAGTAGATTAGGGATATAGTATTATATCTAGGACATAGGGATAATATTCTAGAGACATATTATATTATTTCACTACCTTGCGACTTTTCCTTTGCTAACCATGATTGTCACTAGGAGCACAGTTAACACCTCGGGACATGAACTTTCTTGAAAAACACTCAATCTCTTAACATGATGGACTGACCATTAAAGCCTTCAACCCCGAGAAGCCTTATTGATATGAGGATGGTACTTGTTATCTCATTTAAGAAGAAAACAACCTCATTGATGATCTAAAGGAGGGAAGGAGTCTTCAAAATTTATATAAATGCAAGAGAATGGAGAGCCAAAAACAAGAAGTTGTGCATTGTTATGCTTCCAAAATTGCTCCAAATAAATATAAGATACCATTGCGAGTATAATTCCATCATTTGAGAGAGTTTTCTTTGCTTATTTGAGAGAGCCTTGATTTAGGGATTGAATATAATTAGAAATACCTTTTAAAAGGTTGTCAATAACGTGAAGAATACTAAGAAGGGCATGTAGGATATCATTGCTCCTACATGAGGTGCTTGGTAAACTTGTTACCGCATTACCCGAGTCTTTGCATGCCCATTTCTCTACTATGCAACATCACACTGACCATGTTAATACATACAAAGGAAATCTAGTCTTTTTGCATATGTATTGTTTCATTTTCTTCTTTATTTTGTTTGATTTAGTTGTTTATGTGTATGTTAGAATGTTGAAAACATTTTCCCTAATATTGAATACATTCCCCATAAATTGAATTTATTGATGACCCATTTATCCCATTAACTCTAACATTTCACTTTTTCTGAGTTGTCACAACTCCTCTCAGATTATTGTATTTTCCAATTATTTTGGTTTGATTTTACTGTTGGCAACTCTAATAGTAATGGTGGCCCTAAAAGAGGCAATGGGGACATGAAGATTGTGAACCCACAATGTGCTTGCGAGTGTTCCTAGGAATGTGCTTGCATTCTTAGGTGTCAAACATTGGCAAGACTAAGCTACCAACCAAGAGGCTAGTTATGGTGCTAGGTAGGTATAGCTTAGGAATAGATACATGTTCTTGGAATCTTGTATTTTTTAAATGCTCGTAGCTTCTTTTTACTCATTTTGATTCATCAATATAATTTTGGACTTCTCCCCACTCTCTCTTCTATATTTTTAGCTCTAACTCTCGCTCTGTTCCTCTTCCAACTGCATCTCTATATCCCTCCCTTCCTAAATACCTCTCTCATTCTCTATTTTCTCTTTGCATATCTATCTCTAGCTCTCTTCTTCTTTCTTGCCATCAACAAGTACCATCCCCTTTTTTCTCCCCCTTCCTCTCTTTCTATATCCCTCACTTGCCTCCTCAATTCCTCCTTCACAATAACTCCCTTTGAACTTTTCCTTCACTCAATTACTTTTTTTCCAAATCCTCTTCACTGAATTGCACCATTGCCATAATTGTTCCTCCAAACCCAAATGATCCTAGACACAAGAATTGTTATCCATACAAAATTCCCTCATTAAAAATCCATAATTAGAGCAAGCAATGACGATTTATAAAATTTAATACCTTACATTGTCTAACATGAAATTTTCATTCTTTATGTCATTTATACACACACACACACACACACACACACACACACACACACATATGTATAAGATAAACATGACATAGTTTATTAATAAATTAATGATCATTAGAACATTGAAAAAGTTAGCAAGCACAATTAGATAAATTAAATGTTTAGTAAACATTGATAGACATCAATTCATAATAAGCATCAATATACTTATGTCATAATACAATCAAAATTAAAAAAAAAAAAAATAACATGATAAAGATTAACAAAATTATAGCTTTATTTTTATTTTTTAACCTTTTTTTACTAGAGGAACTGGTAACTAAGCTAATATCATGCTCACTTATCATGGGGTCAATTCCAACTACTAACACTATAAACTCTAGGCACATATGTAGGACCCTATCTGCATGCACAAGCTGAATCGATGGACTTTAAAATTAGAATTCCTTGCACTAATAATTCATCTACATGGCCATCACAAGTTGAGTTCTCCCTAGGGAATTTTATTATTAATTATAAAGATAATTAATATATGAATTAAACATATATATACATTTAAACAAAACTATAATAATAAACGAGTAGTAAAGTCACAATGATCAATTAGAGTTCATTTCCATAAATAAAATACTAATGAAAAATTAAATCTCACATTTTTTGGAGAATCAATAACTATTTAATTTAGTTAACTAGCATAGTTAGATAAATTAGATGGTCAGTAAACTAGACACATAAAATCCAATAAATCGTTTGGGGTCTATGACTTGTTGTCCTCTCAATAAATTGGGTCATAAATAGGGGGGTTTGAACCTTGGATATATCAATTTTCAAAGATTTCATCTTGCTTTGATCAACAATTGAGCTGCCACCTCAAGCTAATTTTATTATTAACTCTAAAAAGAATTAATATATGAACTACACACACACAAACACACACACAGATATAATATATATATATATATATATATATATATATATTATATATAATATATATTATATATAAATATATATAATATATATATAATATATATATATATATATATATATCTTAAAAAATATGTAACAATAATAACATAGTAAACCAACAATAATAAACAAGAGATTATTTCCATAAAATACTAATGGAAAATTAAATCTGATATTTTCTAGAGAATCAATAACTTCAAAAGGCAAATTTCTACTATTGTTCTAGATACAAGTATTTCACAAATGCTCCAAATATTTGGTTACAAGATGTCTCTGTAGACTTGGACTTGAAGCCAACATGTGGGGGGAGGGGAATGGGGAGCAAGACAAATTGTTCACCAAACCGCTCTAGCTAAGATCATTTACCTACTTAGAGGTTTTAGAAAAGAGTAGTTTGATTTATTTTTTATAAACATATGAAGAGAGGCTTACACATAATTTATTGATTGACCTATCAAAAGTGGATATAAAGCAATAAGGGCTGGAAGATCAGTAGCTGTTGGGTCCCAGCCCTTGCTTACTAGTCATGTTCTTCCCTCCCCCCCTTTTTTATTTCTTGTTTTTTATTTCTTTGGCTCCGCTTGTTATCCTTTAACCTTATCTCTTTTACCATAGTTCTTTGTTCCTCTTTGAGTGTTTGTTTATATATATTCAAATAGTTTTTTTTTTTTTTTTTAACAAAATATAAAAATAAAAAGGTACATTCTAAGAGTAGAATTTAAAACTCTTCTCTTTTCTTTTCTTTTTTTATAAAATAAAATATAGATCTCATTATTTAAAATTTAAAAAAACAATCCTAACATAGATGTTATTTTTATTTTTTTTATCTATTTAAGGTATTACTCTTATTTATTTATTTTTATTATTATATTTGAAAATAAATTGATAAATGAATAAAAAATTACAAAAAATTAAATTATAAATTCTTACTATATTAAACTTAAAATTATTTATAACAATCTTAACAATAGGATTTTATTTTTATTAAACTCTAAAATTAAAACAAATTTGAAATAGTTAATTTAACTGAATTTAACTTTAACTTATTTTAATTTTTAATTAAGTTGTTCTCCTTTCCCTTGGTCCTATCCTCCTATCTGTTTCCAAGTCAACATTAGTTGTTAGTTGGTCAATTTAGTTGTTGCGTGTGTTATCGCTCAGGTTGTTCCCTAAAAGTTGTAAGAAAAGGGAATACGGCCGAGGTAACCACATACCAATCTTTTAGACATAGATTCTAGCCAATCTGTATCCAGAGAGGGCTCTCTCTTTATAATTTAGCTTTGTTTTTTAAGTATGTTAGGCTAGTTATGAAGTACAAGGGTTTGGTTTTGAGTTTTGGATGGTGATATTCAATAAAACAGGGGTGTAAGTCTGAGAAGTTCAGTCCATTGGGATAATGGAGTCTATGAGTATGAACTGTTGGTTATGGTTTCTTTAACAGAGGATGGTACTACAGAGCAAGGTGATCAATCGTGGAACAATTTTATAGGGTGGAATCAGATGGAATGGAGTTAGTGGATGAAGGGAAATTAAGAATCCTTCATCATGTAGACAGAGGGAAAGTGGATGATTATTGCTAAGGAGCAGTTAAGAATTCCTTAGTTAAATATTCAAGATGAAAGAACTAGGGGAAACATGAGTATTTATGAATTCCTGTTTATGCTCATTCTGAAGAAAACATTAATAACAATAGAGACTGAACACAGAGTGCAAACAAGCAAATTCTGAGTTATTCGTTTTCTCTATTATTCAGTTCATGAAACATATATGATATACTAAACACAGAAACCGAAAACACAAGAGGGACTTATTGATCCATAAGACGTTTCAAGAATTCTGTAACAAGTTCTCTGCTATTAATTCCACATCCAGAGAGTCCTGCAACAATGGATCCCAACAACTTTTGTATTTAGAAAATTTTAGAGTTACAGTGCAGTCTAAGAAATGTATCACCAACCCCAAATACTTCTAATGGGGAGGTATTTATGCAAAAATATTACAAAATATCTCAGGGAGGTAATATCTAGTGACGAGTTATTGTTTTTAGAAGAAATAGAGACATGTAGTCTTGAAAACAGTGAAGAAATAAATGAAGAAGTAAATGTTGTTGTGCTAGCTGCACAGTTTGGTGAGATGTGTTGATTGTAGGCTCTGCGAGTCGGTCCACAGCTGCTTTCTGCTGATATTCTATGCTGTTGTCCCGAATTTCTCGGGTGTCTTCAATTCTAATGATACATTCTTTGATTTATACACATGTTCCTTGATTCTATTCACCAGCTTATAATAAATGGTGCAAAACTTTCAACTCTCCAAAGATATCAATGATGGGTTTATAGGATTCCTAACATATCCTGCCACCACTGCTCTTCTGGTAACTTATGTCTTTGCAGCTTTCTCAAAGTCTCATCAGCATTTTTGTACCTGAAGAAGTTAGGCTGGACCGTAAAAATATGTTTCACTTCATGTTCACTATAAAAAAGATTTTCCAAATTGTTGTAGAGGGTTTGGCCAGATGGAAGGGCCTTCTCTATTGAAGTACTTGATGAAGTATTTACTTGATCAGCAGCATGTTTATTCAACTTGTGCATGTACTCAACTTGTCTCAATAGGCGTTCATTACTCCCAAATAGACTTGGCAAGCCCTTTTCATGCAAAACTGCAAATCTTTGTATAAAAGAATCTATCTCCACTCGCATGTCCTGGCACCTCCTCTCCAAATTCTGCATTAGGGTTCTCATGGTCATAACTCTTTTGATTGTCAGAATGGTGCCTGTTCTATCTCTGATGTCCAGTACTGATATTTCTTCACTGGTCTTGGTGTTCAAAAAATGGATTAGCCTATTGGCCTGTTCGGGCATATGTCCCAATAAAGTTCTGGCCTTTTCAATTTCCACTTTGGCTACTGCTATTAAGTCAATCTGCTCATAAATAGTCTGAATAGATCTCCATACATTGTAAATGGATTGATTGATGTTAGCCCACAAAATGCCTTTGATTTCTCCCAGAGGCCTATCTAAAGAGAGGTCCTTTTCCAATGTTCTTACCTTGTTCTCTAATGCTTTCACCTCTCTTGTCCTTTCTGCCACAGTAATCTTAGATTTTTCATAGCTTATTTCTAGCTTTGCCAATTTCTCTTTGGCCTCTTTTAACTCTGACACTTGGAGTTTTAATTCTTCCATTGCTTTTATTAATTCCTCTGTGGTCATGCCAATACTGCTGCCTGGTGTTGTTGCTGTTGCTGTTGATGCCGGGACAGTGGAAGGCAATGTTGTCGTACCTGTAGGAGGGGTAGTTGTGGCTGTTGGAGCTATTTTAGGTGGCTTGGAGGTTGACTCTCCCTTCTTTTCTCTTATTGCTTTCTCCAATGCCTACTCTGTCTCACTTAATCTTTGATTCATTCTCATCAGCAAGTCCATCATATCCTCCTCTACTTTTTTCTACACAACCTTGGTAGTTTGTGGATGCATAGTAGAGGGCAGCTTTAATTGTTTCCTGAGGGCAACAATGTCATCTTCCTTCTTCTTTATCAAAGCCTTTATGCCCTTGGCATCTTTGGGATCATGTCCCAATTCAATAATAATATCTTCCAAGGACTTTATCCTGTTTCCCTTGGCTGAAGAAGATGCCTTCTCCAAATCTAGTTGAGCAGAGGTGTTGTTCAATGAGTTCTGCAATTTGTGAGTCAACATTGCCTTATCTGCCAATGTGGAGTAGACCATCTCTCCAGTTTTCTTTTGTAACTCTATCTGGTCCATAGGATGAATGTCTTTGGCAAGGACGTCCATATTTGTTCTAATATAGTCAGCTGTTGATTGTAGCTGCTGCACTTTAGGCTTAAAGTGGCTCAAGATTATCTTACCTTCTTTAATGTCGTATGCAGACATTAACCTTTGTTGGTTGGTGGGGGTCATTTTGAGAAATTGATTATAAAGTTGCAGCCTCAATGGATCATTCTGGGCCTTTATATCCGTGAATGTTCTTTTGATATCAAACCTTTGTTTGCTTTGCGGCCTAGTGGATGAAACCTCCACACTATGCTGCCTTTCTAGGTCTTGCCTGTGAGAGCTGGTGGATGTTTGTATCATCGAGGATATCTATGGGCTGGCTGTCCTCTCACCTCTTAGACTTTCTATTATTTCTTTAATGATTTCCTCTTTAGATAGACGATCAAGTCTTTGTGTTTTTGCCCCTGGTTGCTCTACTGGTCCACTCGTAGGTGTGCCTTCTTCCCTGTCTCTTTTCTTACATTTTTCCTCATTTAGAGGAGTATGTAAAGCTAGTATCTTTGGTGCTTTGGTCTGGGCAGGGGGAATTTTCCCTTCGTCCTGTTCCTTTGATATTGCTGGCTGATCTGTCATTGCTTGTTGTTTTGTGCCTGCTACTTCCTTGCCCTTTGATGACCTTGTACCTGGTGCACTGATTTCCTATAGAGGTTGTTGTGAAGTTCCAGCAGAGGATGTACCCACCCCAGTTTGTTGGGGCAGCTTGAAAAATACTTGTCCAAAAGAGTCCAGGTCAAGAGTCTTTTCAAGATTTTTCATACCTTATTCCATTTTCTCATGCTCAGTAAATTCTTCTATCAATGTGTGCTCTACCCACTCATCATGATTAGCAAATTGCTCTATTTGAGGGAGCCTAGAATGTTTATAGGCCAATAGCTTATATTTTACTCTCCTATCATTTATAAAGCCATTTGGGTCATAAAGTACCCACTAGAAACCTTTCTTCAGTTTAAGTTCTTCTCCCAATGTCTTATCAGCATCTTCCCAGGCTTCATTCTTGTTAATGATGAAGGGGCTTAACTAGTTTTTTATTCTTAGCTGGGCCTTTTTCTTTGCACTGTGAAAGTGAGTTAAATCTGCATTGATAATTTGCCTGAAATACTCCAGTGCAAACAGTCTCATAGGCACATATTTGGGCAACTTATAAGGGCACAACTCACAGCCATATATTCTGATCTCGGTGTGATTCTAGTAGAAGTACCAGTCACCTATTCTGTAGTTTTTGGAGAGTTGTAAAATCTTCTGCATATCACCAGAGAGCCTAGGAGGAGGAGTTCTCATCAATAGAGAGGAGACTAGATGAATAAATATGTCAATGAATTCACAATAGGTGTAAGGAGAGTCAGAAACATGGTGGAAGACTGAGGTCCAAAATATCACAGACCTTCTAGCTCCTTTGGAATCCAATTTTCTGATAGGAAACTGAAAACTGTCTGTTTGATAGTATAAGAACATATGATATATATAGGATGAGTACTTGAAGACTCCTTATCTATCTAGACTCAAGAACTGGCCATGGATCTTGTTGGCTATGAAAGCAGCATAGTCATACTTGACAGCAGGGGGCTGTCCTAGAGTAAATATTAACAACAAAACTAATGTGGTCTCATCAACATATTCGCTTGTCTTAAATCCCAAGATATAGGATATCATATTAATAATGAATTTTCCAACTTCATTTAACCGGACATCTATATATGGAGGTGGGCCTCGGTGTTGGCAATCTGGTTTCATAAACGTTTGAGTAATCTGGGTTCTCTGAATTGGGCAGTTTGGGGCCCTACTCAAGAAAGAATCCCATAGATAGAGGAGCCAGAAGCTGAGTGGGTTTGAAGTGTAACATCTCATTTATGGACTCAAGAGTTATATAAAAGAGGACAGCTCCAGTGGGAGTCATAACTACTCTTTGGGTAGGTTCATAATTGGCACAACATAAGTGGATAATATCAGGGAATACATTGACTGAGGGGAGGTAGTACCTGGGCAGGTTGGATTCGCATATCCCATAGAGATCAGAGTTACTTTGTGACTGTTCCTAATTTCACAAAATGCTTGAAGGTGGTTTTTGTCACCAGTTAAGTCTTGGATTTGAAAATCTCTATCAGCCAAGGGCAACCACTCCAACACTTTGTGAGGTGCATTGAGGGGAGCAATGTTCAGGGCCACTAGAGCTTCCATTGTTCAATTTTGTGGGTTTCTAAGCTGGAGGTCGAGTTTCGGTGGAAAAAACGGGCAGAATGGCAGTTCTAGTGTTTTTCAGTGGGTGAACAGACTGTTTTGCACTTGAATTTGGCTCTGACAGGAAGAACTTTCAGTTGAAAAATCAGTATTTACAGGGTTACTAGTAAAGTTGATAAATACCTAGAATATAGAGGTAAACTGGTAAATGTAGGGTGAATAATGTAGTGCGGAGCACGCTGTTAGACTTTTCTGGTCAGGGTGGTAGACTGGAGCTTCGACAGTTGCTTTGGACGTAATTCGCATGCAACAGTCTTGCGAAAACAACGAGTAAAATGGGCGAAAATGACAGTTTTTACAATTTTTTAACAAAACTTTGGATTTTGGGGGTTTTTTGGTGCTTTTTGGTTAGATGACGTCAGCATGACGAGACACCTTGTTGTGTAGCGGTTTACGGAATGCTGACTCGGCAGTGATGTGACGATGACGTCCATGGGCGGGGTCAGTGGGAGGGCTGTAAGCAGTATCAGCCCACACTGCTTTTGGGCTCAAGCAGTTTCGGGTGGAGGGGCAGCGAGAAGTGCGGGAGGGTGCCATGTGTCCTTGGTATGGTGGTAATACCGTTGGCTCCCCAGATGGTAAAGTACAATGGCAGAGGGTGTCACGATATAGATCTGGGCCGTTGGATGGGCGGGCCCAGATCCGACAGCTGGCGGTCAATGGAGCTGGTGGAGGGCTATGGCGCGGGGCCCAACATATGATAAATGCTGATTTAAATATATTGGGGTGATTTCCATTGGTTGTCGGAGGGATTAAACTATTAATTAACTAGGTGTTAATTAACTTTTGAATATTTGCGCGACAGAGGTTTTTAACATATTCTAGCTGAACCACTAAACCCTCGTTTATATAGTGTTATGGTTATAGATTAACCAGGGCGAGATATTAAAATTTTGGGGTTTTCCCATATGTTTACGTAATACGGGCAGGGGGAGAATATAGGGACTTATATAATACTGTTAGTAGTTAATATGGGTTTATGAAGAGGCGAAAAGCTATAAAGTTTGATAACTTAGGCTTAGGAGAAAACATAGGTTTTACACAAGAAATGTGGCTTCTTTTCCTTAGTAAAATAGAGTTTTACTTAGGATTTCTCATGAAATGGAGTGATTTAGGAGCATTGAGCAGATCTGAATATCCTTGGGGGAAGTTAGTAATTGATTTTGGGAGAGGGGTGAAGGGAAGTTAGTCATGCTTCATTTGATTTGTATCCAAGCAGCTGCCATGGTGCTTATGATATCAATTAGATGAACATCTCTGAGAAACAAAATTGACCATAAGCATGCTTCTGCAACACCAAAACTGCCTACCCAGCTCACTGTATCTAACATTTTTTCTTCTTTTTCTATGGGTGCACTTGGACTAGCAGACCCTTTCAATCTTCTTTTCTTTTCATTGGAATCCTATCTAAATCTACCTTTATAACATCCAAGGGCTCAGATTTAGTAGTTGAGCCCCTTTGCTTCTCCACCTAGCTATTCACTTGCCAAGATTGAATAGTTTGGACAGATATTATTTCTCTATTTCTATGACAAGTAAATTCAAACATGAACTGACCAAGATTAAGCTATTTGGCCATTCATCAATGGTGGCATGAATCAGTAGTTGAATACCATCAGATATTTGCAAAAATAGAATAGTAGTGGCTTTTTGGACTTGCACACTTTCATGGTCCTTTGTTTGGGGTTCATTTCTTTTATTTTCTTGACCATTTCATCCTTTTGCCCTTTGATTTTTCTTTTAGGGCATACCTTCTTTTCATTTTTTGATTTTTTTAATTTCTTGGGAACATGGAAAACCTTAGCAACCAGCCAAAATGTATGAACATATTAGAGCTCTTGAATGTCAATCATGAAAAATGACACCTATTGGTATAGGAACCTAACATCATGGTCAAATATAGCCATTGGAGGTCCTGCTCTAACTATTTAACTTGCAGCCTAGATCTGATTCTTCAACTTGTCCTGACGATGAAACACACTAGTTGGTTCGAAATGCGTCAACAAATGCAAGATCATGTGATTTACGCTGAAGAATTTTCTCATAAACTTGATATGGATCACAAAAGCCTCAACTCAACAAGATATATATTAATCTGAATGTTGGAAGATTAGTTTAATTGGTTGAATCTCCATAAGTAAAGTACATTCTAATCTCTTAATTCTAATTTCTTAACACTGATCCATTCTGGTAATTTCTTAACACATCCATTCTAGTAAATCTACCTGGTGAAAATATTTATTGAATACAACCAATCACTAATCTCCTTTATGAACCACATACGAAAAATAAAAATTGGTGAAAATATTTAGTGAAAACACCCATCACTAATCTCCTTTAAAAACTACATAGGGAAAATAAAATTTGGACAAATATTACCCTGTAACAAACAAAACTATTAATCCTAGTCTTTAAGTATGACTTTTGGTTCTTAAAGCTTCAAAAAACAAGTCCAAATTCTTATTAGATGCCCCGCTGTCCAATGTCGCCTTCTTCACAACTTCTCTACTATGCTCAACCTTTAATTTTAATTTTCTCCCTGCCTCTTCACCCATGAATATCTTGATGGTCCTTGCTACTTCTTCCCTTCCAACTAGCGCTTTGTAGTTTTGGAAGTTCTTGCTACTTCTACCGAAGTCCTTGGCCACTTCCCACTCTTCTACAATCATCCATCTATTTGTGCATTGATCTGTGAATAAAGGAAATGCCAAGATGGGTACTCCGAATGATAATCTCTCCAGAATGGAGTTCCATCCACAGTGTGTAAGAAATCCACCAAGAGAAGGATCAGACAAAGCTTGCAGCTGGGATGACCATTCAACAACCAAATCTTGATCATTGGTTTCCTCCACAAATCCTTTCGATAGAATATCTTCAGCTCCAGGTTCAATGAGATCTGGACGAAGCACTGAAATGAAGGGTTGCTTGCTTTCTACTAATCCCATTGCCACTTCTTCTATTTGGGCTCTAGAAACATGAGGAAGGCTTCCAAAAGAAATATAGATGATTGAATTTTGGGCCTGGGAATCGAGCCATTTGGTACAGTCGGATTCAGTGCACATGTTGGTTTGTGATGTTTCGTTATTTAGATCATTTTGGAAAGTTGAAGGAAGCAGAGGACCAATGGAGCAAAACGGCTTTATTGACCTTAATTCCACAATTGTTCAGCTCTCCAAATCTTCAACAGTATTAGAGAGAATCTAATGGGCCCATCAAACCGAATGAAATCTTTCATATAATATTTTTTGTTGGAGGTACTACACATCTAGGACCTTCACTACTCACACATGGTGGCACTCATTTAGAGCATTCAATGACATGCAAGGATTCAACATTGGAATCTTCACCAGATTGGCACCTTTGACTATCCATGCATGCATAGGACTACATGCGAGATCCTTTCTGCATGATTTACTCCCTGATTTGCTCCTCCTTTCACTTTGCAACTCGATAGTTCTCTCTAGAACTTGTTGTAGGTGTCAAGTCCTCTCATTGATCACCACTATGGCACATTACCTTGGGATCTTCACCGAGTAATACTATATCATGAGCATTGTAACCTATTTTCTCAATTAATATTTTTTTTTGTTCTTTCAACTTTATTTTAGTGTTTTTGCTCTGCAAAGATGTGTTCTCAACCTTTACTAGCTAGATTCATATGTGCAGCTTTTCTAACACATTTACATGGTATGAGAGCCCGCGGGTTGCTATATAAAAGGTGAATGAGTACATTATTTTGCAGGTATTATAGCTTGGAGATCGAAGATCAACAAAAAAATGGAGTTTCCCAAAGCATCAATCCTAACGCAGTACAACTATCACAAATGGAAGGACCAAATGGCTCAATACCTTCATTAGAAAGGGTTGTACAAGATTACCATGGCTGTAGAACTGGAATGCACTTCGGCCATAGAGAAATCCAGGTACCTCAACCCCATGGATGAGGCCCACAGATCCATATGCATTTGCATCTCTACAGAGTTGCAGTTTCATCTATCTGCCTGCAGTACTCCCGATGAGATTTTGAAAAGGTTGAAGAACTCTACGAGAAATAGGATGAGATGAAAGGACATTTGCTCGAAGTGGAGCTGCTCTCATTGGATCCATAGAACTATGACAAAATTCAATACTTCTTCACTGAATATAATGATCTATTGCTGCAACTCAAGGGTTGTGGAATTGACAAATCCAAGGAGGAGAGTCACCAAGTTCTCTCTATTATGTTGAAGCTCAGACCAGAAGACTCCATCTTTGTGTCTACATTTCATTCAGTAAGGCTTGCAACAGGTAAATCCTACACTATGCCCTCTCTCAAAGATTTCATGGAGTCCCTCACTTTTGAGCAAGATAAACTCATTGGCATGGGGAAATTCAAACCTCCAAAAGTGCATGCACTTGCTGTGCATGATGGCAGCCACAATAAAAATCACAGATCTAGTCCAAATCAAACAAATAAACAACAAAAAGACAAGGGAAAAATGTATTCCCTTCCAAGGAAGGTAGGGTACACCAGCCCTTTAATGACTCCTCCAGCTCCAAAAATGAGATAGGGAAGAAAGGAGACAAATGCACATACTCTCACCAAGGAATCCATCCGGAATCCTCTTGCATGAAGAAAGAAATTGACCAAATGGCAGAAATCCTTCGAAAGCACAACCTTGGGGACCACATCCCTCACGGTACCAAGAAGAAAACTGAGGATCCGCCACATGGGAAAGGTAACAATTTTCATGCTTTAGTTGCAATTAACTCTTTCCATGATGCATGGATTATAGATTCTGGTGCATCACATTATATGGATTCTGCAAAGGAATTCTATTCCTCTTTGGAAGCATGCAAAGGACCTCACATCCTCATGGGAGATGACTCACCTATTGATATCACCGGAAAAGGTAGAGTGGAACTTTTACATGGAAGCTTTGAAGATGTGCTTCACGTTCCAAGACTTTCCGTAAACCTTATTTCAGTTTATCACATCACTCATTCTGACACCAGAAAGAGAGTGGAATTCACTGTAGATGCAATGAACATATATGACCTACATAGCAGCTCCAAAATTGCAACCGATGAGATAAACAATGGAGCTAGACTATATATGTTTTCTAAATTTATTGAATCTGAATCCTCCATATTGTTTACACATGGTGATGATAGTAGTTGGCTTTGGCATGTGAGTTTTGGTCACTTAAATTACAAGTATATGAAGCAACTAAGCAAGCACGAGATGGTGGAAGGCTTGCCAAATATCAATTTCTCCAAAGGAGTTTATGAAGGGTGTGTCCTTAGCAAAAATCCTAGAGAAAAGTTTGACACAGGCAAGACTCATAGAGCATACTTTCCTCTATATCTGATCCATAGTGATCTCATGGGGCATTTTCCTCATCCTTCGATCAACAAAGCAAGGTTTGTGCTTACATTTATTGATGATTTCTCATGGTATACTTGGGTGTATCTTTTGTGGGCCAAATCTGAAGCTTTTGCACACTTTGAAGATTTCAAAGCACTAGTTGAGACACAACAAGAGAGAAATATCAAAGTCCTCTGTACAAACAATGGGGGGGAATATGTTAAGATGACACTTCAGAACCTTTACCTTGAGTTCACCATACAGTTGTAGGATACAGTTCCATTCACTTCGCAATAGAATAGAGTTGCTGAGAGAAAGAACCGATCTATTAAAGATCGGATGGCTTCTTGCATGCTGCATGCTAAGTCACTACCTCATAAGCTATGGGTTGAAGCACTTAATTGTGCTAATTACATCCAGAACAGATCTCCTAATATATCTATCAAGGATCAGACCCGTTTGAGGCTTCGAGAAGCACTAAACCGGAGGTCACCCACTTCCATGTTTTCGGCTCCATAGCACGGGCTAGGATCCCCTCTAAAAAGAGGAAAGCTCTTGATCCATAGATCATTGAGTGCATCTTTGTTGGATACCCTCATGGTGTGAAGGGATACTGACTCTCGATTTCCTCTACGGACAAGCTCATCATTGAGCACAGTGTCCAATTTGAGGAATGCTCTGACATGCACCTCAATGGCCGCATGCAGACACCTTTTATCTACCTCATGACCAAGATGATGACTTAGTACACTCAGATGCAGATACAGAGCATGCAGATGCTGAGGTAGAGCATACAGATGCAAAGACAGAGTCTTCGGATAAAAATCTAGTGCATGCATATGATGATCCACATCCAAGCCCAGATCAAGCTTCCAACAGTGAATCAACTTCCCATGTCATAAATAAGAGAACAAGGAGATGAATTGAGATATATGCACAAGACCACCTAGCTACTAGAAATGGTCTTGTGGGGGATAATTCTCATTCGAGGAGGACTAGCTCAGAGTTTATTGAGCCTCCTCTTGCCATCACTGCCACTGAACCAATGCCATCCTGACATTGTCATTTGGTTTAGTCTTCTGATCCACAGTCCTATGCTAAGGCTACTAGGCATCCCTCTTGGGAGTCCGCCATGGAGGAGGAGTACAACTCCCTCCTCAAGAACGAGACCTCGTATCTGCCCCCCCCTTCCTTCAGGAAGGAAAATTGTCTGATGCAAATGAGTACACAGGACCAAGAGTGTTGCAGATGGGCAAATTACCAGGGAGAAAGTGAGGCTAGTAGCCAAAGGCTTCGAGCAAGTTCGTGGCATTGATTATGATGAGAGCTTTGCTCTAGGAGCAAAGATTGATTCTATACGCCTTGCACTTTCCATTGCAGCTGCCTAAGGGTGGGAAGCACATCAGATGGATGTGAAGAATGCCTTTCTTCACGGAGACCTATCTCAAGAGATCTACATGGAGCAGTCACATGGTTTCATTCACGATTCATCTTTGGTTTACAAAGTGAAGAAGTCTCTCTATGGCCTTAAGTAAGCCCCGAGAACTTTGTATGTGAAGATGGATTATTTTCTCTTATGACAAAACTTCAAAAGATGTAAGTCTGATATGAATGTTTACATCCTCAGGACACATGACTCTCTTCTTATCTTAGTTTTGTACGTGGATTATCTTCTGATCACTCGCAGCCCAGCTTTAGCCATTGCTCTAGTTAAGAGGACCTTGCATGATAGGTTGTTGATGACAGACATGGGTCCATTACACTTCTTCCTTCGTCTTAAGATCAGCCAGGATGCCACAAGCATCAAACTCTCTCAGGCTAAGTATGTACAAGATCTCCTCGAGAGATTTCACACGACTGACTGCAAGCCAACACTGACTCTTTTTCTGTCTGGGGTTCACCTTGAGGATGGAGGTGACACTCCATTAGTTGATAGTACTCTCTACCGACAACTAGTGGGGAGCTTACTATACCTCACCCACTCTAGACCAGATCTCTCATATGTGGTAGGGGCAGTGTACAGATACATGCAGGAGCCGCATGAGTTACAATAGAAATCTACCAAGCGCATCCTCTGATATGTGCAGGGCACCATCACCTTCAGGATTCACTATGCAGCAGACACTGCACTGAATCTCCTTGGCTTCACAGATTTTGATTTGGCAGGTGACAACATTGATCGCAAGTCCACCTCGGGATGTTCACTCAGTGTAGGGTTTGGCCCTATATGTTTGTCGAGCAAGAAGCAGGCTGCTACTGCTCTCTCTTCAGGTGAGGCCGAGTACAGATGAGTAGTCAACATCACCATTCAGGCTCTCTAGCTACATCACTTGCTCACTGAGTTGGGCATCTAGTTCCACGAGCCCACTATCATCTTGTGTGACAACCAAAGCACTCTCCAATTTTGTAGGGATCCAATACACCGACAACGGATGAAGCACATAGAGATCCATATGCACCACATTAGAGACTTAGTACATGATCGACATTGATTTGTAGTTTTGTCCTTCAGCAAAACAGACTGTAGACATCTTCACCAAAACATTCACTAAGCAGAAGTTTCACTTTGTGCACGATGATCTTGGAGTGAAGGACACAATTGCTTAGCAACTGTCTTTTCTTCCTCTTTTCTTTTGATTACATTGTATTTTGAGGGGGGTTTTTCCCATGAGGTTTTCTCGATTTCCTCAATTTTAGTACAAGTTGCACTATATTTTGGTTGACCTTTGGCCTTAGTTGCGAGGGCCCATTTTCTATTTTTCCCCATAGTGGTGTTGAGGGGCTGTTGGAGGTACTACACACCTAGGACCTTCATTACTGGCACATGTGGACATTCAGTTACAACATTCACTAACACGCAAGGCTTCAACATTGGAATCTTCACCAGATTGGTGCCTTTGACTGTCCATGCATGCATGGGACTACATGCAAGATCCTTTCTGCATGATTTACTCCCTGATTTGCTCCTCCTTTCACTCCGCAAGTGGCTAGTTATCTCCGGAACTTGGTGGAGGTGTGGAGTCCTCTCATTGATCACCACTATGGCGCATTACCTTGGGATCTTCACTGAGTAATGCTCTATCATGAACATTGTAACCTATTTTCTCAATCAATAATTCTTTTTGTTCTTTCGACTTTCTTTTAGTGTTTTTGCTCTACAAAGCTGTGTGTTCAACTTTTACTAGCTAGATTCATCTATGCATGTTTTCTAATACATTTACAATTTGTGTTCTTTGCTTGATACATCCAACTCCAGAAAATAAGATGGAAGATCTGTTATCTTCAAAGTAGAAACTCTAAGTATGTAGTTTATTAAGCTTTCACACTCCTCTTATGCACAACCACAAAACAAGTTCAACAACTTAAACATTTCCAGATTGTAAACTTCAACTAACATAACTGAAATAAATGGTGACGGGGTCTGTTCTACTAAGGTCGTGTAATCTAACCCATGAGAAAGGCTAATGTAGCCCAAGCCTAATGGATTCAAAAACATCTATCTTGGTGCTTAAATGCCTTTGGATCACAACTTTAAGTGGATGCATGCGGATTACGACTACTTAAACAGCAAGTTAGTTGAGTGTAATTCACATACAATAACAACCCATAAAGACTTGATTAAAGAAAACTTAATTCAAATGAAGAAATTACTTTTTTATCATTTTTCTTCTTTTCCAGAAGTTAATAAAAAATTACAAATACCATTGTTGACCAATGGAAAATGACCATTTTCCACTAGCAGGTCCCAATGATAATAGATCGACAAGACCAGAGCTGCCTCCGTCCAAAATGAAGCATGAGAAATCGCAAATTTCTTTGCCACCCGGTCGAGCCAAAGAACATAACTGTCAGCAGTGATACACAATAGGGGAGGCTGCTCCTGCTTGAGATGGGCGATCAGCTCTTCAACATAAGATATCATATTAGTCTGGAATGATTCTAAAATCTCCGTATTATACGATCTATCGAATTCCAAAGGCAATCCATCGCTAACCTGACCGGGGCGGGTATCTAAACGCAAGCTCTGGGCGTGGGGGAAGGGGTCCTCCCTGTTATGGGCTTTCGTGATGTTCGTATAACAAGATTGCGATGTAACAAACGTGACAATAACACCCTTGGCTGCAAGCTTCTTCGCGAAATTAAAAATGGGAGTAATATGCCCCTGAACTGGAAATGGAACTGCAACAACGTGCATATGCCTGCAAGATACGCCATTAATCGTTTCTGATTCCATCGGTAATCTCCAGCAACTTGTACCGGCATTCTCTTGTGATCCACTGTCCTTGTCTTCATATAATTCCTGGCAATTATCAATTTCGAGGTGCGACCCGCACAATTATTTTTTTGAGGTGTCATTTGGAATGGATTGAAAGCAGGTACCTGGACGTGCAAATGGATATACGTCGCACTATTAGTGGGGAGAGAAGCATCTTAGTGGGCACGAATGATTTTGTGAGATCTACGCCAAAAAATGATTGTCCTGTTACGTTTTTCTCTACGTTTCTTTTAAAAAGACAACTGCATACGTGTAGTAATTTTCAATCAACTACATCATAGTGCTGTGTGTTTTGTTTTATGCGTACCCTTTTGTGTTCTGCGAAATGCATGTAATAGAGTGATGGTTTTGAGTGATCATTTTCAATCAATTAATTTATGTCTTTTCTATGACCATTTTTATAGTGTTTTGTTTTTATGTATTTGTTTTCGTACAATTTGAGTTTATTTAGAAATCGTGAAAGTAGGTATAGGGTTTTGAAAACTATAATGCGTCTTTTCTATGACCTTTTTTTATAGTGTTTTGTTTTCATGTATTTGTTTTCGTACCATTTGAGTTTCTTTGGAAATCATGAAAGTAGGCATAGGGTTTTGAAAATTAGTTTTCGACCTTTCAATAAGAAATAACAATGTGGATAGTGAAACTTTTTTAAATAGATATTTATTGAATCGGATAGAACAGAATTTCATATCTATAGTAAGGGGATAAGTTACCCCAAGTTAGAATAATAATGATGTTTATATAGATACAACTTGAATTTATTGAAAAATAAAGTTTTTAAAAAGAATGTGTTGTAATATGTATTGGAATAATATTTTTTTCCATTAACTTTAATACTCTTCTTCAATAGAGAAATGGTTTCACTACATCACTTAACTTGTTTTAATAATTCATTAGTTGATGTTTTCATGAATATGTTTTTACTCTACAACACGTTCTCAAAAAACCTCTAATCAACAAACTCTATGTCTCCCCCAACTTGGAAGTTTTATTGTACTCCTATGGTATATTGATATCTATATAATGTAACAACCACCCACCATATTACATGAGTAACTAACTGTTGGTCTAATAGGGCGTCCTTCATGTAAATGGTTCAATCAACCATGCTTCCACCACATGTCTTCATACCTATACCTTCAACTCCCCTTGCTTTATCATTATCCTAGGTTTTCCTTTGTTTACACATAGCAACACTATTGCGTTAGACCTATGGTTTTTTTTATAGCAAAACAACTTTGAAAGGACATTTTATCAGAGGTATATTTGGACTAGAATGCATATGTGAGGGTGGTGTGTGGGAGAAGGAAGAAATTCAATGTGTTGATGGTATGGTGGTATCAAGTAGTCTAAATCAATTTAATTTTGTGGGATAAATCACAACATTAAATTTGTGGTGGTGACAAAATTATTTGGGTGGTGATAGGGTAGTTTGTGTGGTCGATCCATGGGGACTTCACTCAATGAACCTCTAACATATCATCTCCATTTGTGGCATACTAAACAATACCCCTAATTTGACTACATTTTGCAAAATATCTCTAAAAATCACATTATTTGACCCCCTACCAATGTGAACCCAATATACCCTCCAAATTTAAAACACCCTTAGTGTTATCGGGAAAACTAGTGTCCACTCAGAGCTATTAGTCCCACTAAGACGAGTAGCTATCTTAGAAACAAACAAACTAAAGTTACCTGCATTTTCCTTTATGAGAAGTAGATGAAAGAGGAGCAGAGAGTACCAACCTCAGTCTTTCGCTTGGCTCCTTGCTTATTTTCTCTCCCCTTTGATAGATCTTTGTCGCTCCTTCCTCGCTTGTCCTGCTTCAAAGAACACCTATAGAGTCAAAGCAGCATAATACCATCAAAGCATAGAGATCTACAATCATAAACAATATAGGATCAGATATATATTGACCACACAAATGCATATATTAACTCAGACATACAAGAATATGGAGGAAAACTCAAATACCTTTATTCATAGAAAGAGTAGAAGAGAGAATTACAACCCATTGATCTGAGCTAGCGCCATCCTCCCAGCATGAAAGCCCTTCTTCACCTCATGAAAAGCTGTATCACCCAACACTATGATGTTCCACAAAGAAACCAACAACACTTCCTTACAAGATGCAAAATTCCAGCCCTTTGATCTCTGGGATGAGGGATCCATATATAGATGTTTGCAGGTGGGTGAGTCAGCTTCTGGGATTTTTATTAGTGTCCTCTCTCTGATAGTTCTTGGTTCCACTTGAAGGTTCATGATCTCTTACTCATCCCTGGGCGAATTCAGAGAGGCAAATGTCAAATGGGAAGTTTCTAGAAGATTCTCTGGGTTTCCACCTAGCCAAGTGCTTCTGCCATTTCTCTGCTCTCACTCATCGCACCCCACAGAAGGGAATTTCAGTATGCATCATACTTTTTGCATGTGGCGGGTGAGATGCATCGCACCCTTAGCACTGAGAAGTCTGTATGGTCCAACTTTGATCAGTTCTGAGTAGTTTTTCAGGGAGAACTTCTAGGAGATGATGTAATTAGCCAACCTTGCTCCTTTAGGGTATGAAACAACACTTTTAAGGACTTAGAAGCCCTTGGTTTATGGACATATGTGATTGGGGTTGTAGTGCCCAAATATGTCTATGACAGTTGCCCCCTAAAGCATGAGGTCATAAATCCTTTTAATGTTAGGTGAAATGCTTTATCATGAGGATCCAAGGTTTTTCAAACTGGAAGGAGACCTGTAATAAGATACAATACAATACATTATCTTCATAATATTTTCATGATCTAGCTAAGGCGAGAATTCCCATGCTGAGCTTTATAAATTCATTTTCATGTACATAGGACAGACAACCATCTATGTGGTAGACTAATGATTTTGGTAGAGCCATCATCGTTTGGCTTGGATAATTATCTGTTCAACAATGATGTACATCTGATATCTTTATTTTACTGAATATATTCCAACCCAGATGGATGAAACTAGATCCGGGGTCTTCAAGACTCGTTCAATCTTCACCCGAAGTATAAGTTGAACCATGTGAAAAGTTGTTCTGGCATCGAACATGGAAAGAGATCGCCTAATTACCAGCCAATTATGTAAGTTGTTAACAAGCGCGAGAGGAATCACCAATAATGATAATGACCCTCAAGGTACTGCAGTACAATTCACGCGATGTGAATACATGAGTCGATGTCGAACACCACACAAAATCTTTTGGTTGAAGGCTGTTGACGTAAACCTATCGCCGAAAGTGAGAAACCTTCCATTGAGGCATGCAAGCTTCAAAGTACTGATAGGGTTGTTCCTAAGTCAACTTCTTGGATAATGAGCTGATGTCAACAAGAAGTGACCCATTGTAGGAGGGCCTTAATGAATCCCACATCTACGACATGGAACGGAGCAAATGATTTTGTGGTGGTGAAAACGATCTGATGATACAGGGTTCAGGGTGGTGGTCATGAAATAATGAAGCATGAAGGTATTGCAATGGATGAGACACAAGCTGGGTCGGTGAATTCTCTGAGCAACTTATCTTGAACATATCGGCGACGCTGAAATGGATTGGTAGCGTTAACCCCAAAAATGGATGGTACGATGGACCAATGGTAATATGACCGGTGAACAGAATAACCCAACCCGACTCAATCATGCTGATGGAGTGAAAGTGTCATGTTCAAGAGCGACTTGCTACCAATAAAGTTTCTTCAAGTTTTCTTCCCAATTTTTCCCCTGTCATTTCTTACCAGTACCTCTTTATTTTTGTCAAGCTTGAGGAGGATAACATATGCTTGTTCTATAATTTTCCCTTTGGGCAAACCCATCGCTATGTTTTAACAAGCCTAGTGACAATGAAACTTGTTCTTGTCTGCATGGACAAGTTTGTTGCTATTGGTTTTAACGAGTTTAACGACAAAGATAACTCGTTCCTTTTTCAATTTTAGAGAGTCTGAAAAGGGATGGAAAGAAAACTCTAGTATTCATTTTTCGTCATGTAATCCCTTAAGTACAAAAAAGTGTAAAATAATACGAAAGGGATGACTTTTCAATAGTTTTAACGAGCCAAATAAGACAAGCACTCGATCATTTTGTGTAATAATCCCTCAGGTCCAAAAGGATTAAAATCTAGAGTAGGGATAGCACTTCTGATCGCTTTAACGAGTTGGAGAGGCCAATTGCTCGGTAATCTTTTCATATTTTATGAGTCAGATGATAGGTATAATAAGGATGTCTCATCGATAGGTTCAATTTTTAGGGATCTTGACCCATTCAAAACTTTGCTCTAGAGCCTTTTGCATGCAAGCTAGGAATGACCAACTACTGTCCTAGGGGTTAATTAACTACTGGGGTTAGGTAGGAAAACTCTTCCTTTACTTTGCTAGTGCCACTTGGCCCCTACAAAGGTGAATGGTCGATCAGACCAATCACCTAACTTAAGCAGTCAAAGTCAGCAAAACTATGGGGTTAGAGTTACGCTGGTCGCTTTTCACTTGCGTACAAAAGGTTTGCATGACCCCAGGTATAGCGAGGTAGAGTTTCCAGGTTACCCTTCAATTTGTAGACAAAACACTTTCTCTGTCGGGAAAGGCATACCTTCTGATGGAGGTATCTTATTCCAGTCTAATCCCCTTTTCCTAAATGGACGGGTGCATTAGACTAGTCATATATCCTCTGTGGAAACCTACCCTATACCTAAAGTTTTCCTGCTGAAGTAGACCAGGGCGCATGCCCCATGGGTTTCAGTCACAATCACCAAATCACTCGCGCTCATCAGGTGGATGGACTGGAGATTGATAAGACATTCCTTGCACAAAAATACTAGTTAGGGATGGCATTTGACTATTAGCTATGTGTGAGTCAGGAAATGAAAGCTGATCTACGAGCTAGACTACTCCGCCTTCATGCGGAAAACACATCACTCGAAAGAGTGAGGAGACAATGGCTCCTATGCTATAAATGTAGTCACACCCAAGGAGTAGATTTTAATCTAAAGGTCCTTGGACCACCATTACATTCAAGTAGACAATTTTCCTCCTCAAAGTTAAAGGCAAACTTGGAAGGATCCCTAACGGTCGACTGGTTCCCTTGTCGAAGCTTATCAGATTTCGCATCTCAGGTAAAAGCGATGGCAAACCAAGCACTTTCCAAGCAGTTGAGGAAAGGATACTCAGAGAAGCCCCTTCATCTATGATAGTACCGACCATGACCATTCTGTAAGCTTGTACAATGATTCAGAATGGTACATTAGACGGTAGATGGGGTCTGCCTAGTAGATTCCAGTCGAAAAAATGACTAGGTTGCTTGGAGGTGGGACCGAATAGACTACCAAATACATATCTGATGAACTTCCTTCCTGCGGTAAAGGAATGGGTAGATTTCCTCCATGTTCATCAGAGTCTTTGTTTACAAAGAGAATTTGAACGGTGTCATTCTCATTCTCTTTGGTGACTGTATCATCTCAAGGTAGACCTTCTGAAGACGAGACTGGATCAACTACTGCCTCGACCTGTTGAATTGGTTTGGTATGGACTCAGAGGGTTTATCTTTAATGATAGATGCTTCGACTGACCACAAAGGTGTGTCAATTAGATTTCAACTAGCGATGGACTCGACAAGAGTTTCTTGTACCCAGGAAGAAGCCGTAGTGGTGAAGCAAGACGGTTATCCAATACTCTTTTAGCTTTGTCTAGGAAGGGACAATGGTGGATGGCATGATCACCTTCACACAGTCTACAAGGAATTTTAGATATTCCTTTTTTTCTAGTGACTTTGTCTTCACTAGTTGACGATGTACTTTCAACATGATAGTCAGAGGTTGATGACACTGGATTGTGCAAGCGGGGAGACCAGTCCCTTAAGATCTGTGGGATATAAGGAAAATCTCGATGATAGTGGTCTCCTTTGCAAATGACACATGGAGATTTAGGTTTGGATGGTGTAGTGTGTGGATTTTCGCTAGACAATGCATGGTTGCCCCTTTTTGCCATTGGCTCTTTCTTCTTCTTCTCCTTCCCTTTCTTCTTCTTCTCAGTTACTTGGTCCTTAGCTTTACCAGATTTACCAACTTTACCAAGTGAAGAGGAAGAAGGAGAGGGAGAAATAAACAAGGTAGAAGGTTGGGGGGTAAATCTAGTATCATCCGGTTACTGATTTGATTGCTCAGAAAT
Source organism: Pinus taeda (assembly GCA_000404065.3). Classification (NCBI taxonomy): domain Eukaryota; kingdom Viridiplantae; phylum Streptophyta; class Pinopsida; order Pinales; family Pinaceae; genus Pinus; species Pinus taeda. The sequence continues at coordinate 291,073 of APFE031333719.1, forward strand.
CACAGTGCTTTGAACGACAGAGGTCGAGAAGAGCCATACTGGCAGGCCAATTATCAGTCCTAGAAGGGACAATGTGGCCATATGAGGTGCACCAACATCTCCCCAAGAGGAGAAAGGACTATGATTTTCCCCAAGGGGAAATCCTTAGTTGGCGGACTCCATTTTCTCAACCTAAGATCAACGAGGGAATAGTGACATTATTTCGATTAAAATAAATTTTATGACGCTTTGACACAACTTGATTTTTCAATTTTTAAGAGTCGAGAAAAAGCTAAAGATGACTATAGTCGCCTTCAATTTTTAATGAGCCTAAAGTGACAAGTGCTCAGATGGACCTTTTCTATTAAGGACTCTGAAAAGGAATGAAAGTGACTACTCTGGAAATCTAGATAGTGGGATTACCAAGCCAATCGCAAAACTGTAGAATACTTTTTACGGTACAGCAGTCAATCTTCCCGAATGCTATGTTTAGTACATTACGATCGATAGGGCGGTAGACATGGCTTCCTAAGGATAAAGGATATAGCTATTGTGTTCTCCCAATATATACTCGACGACATGTGGGAGCATAAGTCCGTACTAGCACTTGTCGTCTCAAAGAGGAGGAATCACCCAACCTTCGATGAAAGTGATAGTTACCAGGCTTTACGATGCCGGAATATGTCTCTAGCCTAGACTTCTAAATGTTGTGTGTTAGTTTCCAAAGTGTTTTTATGTTCATTGAATTTATTTTATAGTTGATCTTTCTTAAGAAGTTTTCCTTTAAGGTTTACCGCGTGATGTAGATATACAATTCCTAAATATGCAAGCTAAGATGATAAATAGTTGTTTACTCTTCCTTTTGCAATGAAAATCCTAGCTACTAAGGAAAGAGAAGTGAATTTCTTTAAACATAGAGTAGAGAGCACACACTAGATGCACTGTCCTAAATCAAATTCAGCAAGCAATCCAAATGCAAATGCACATGCATGTATTTTTTTTCTACTTTCTTAATGTGTGAATGACAAAAAGAATGCTAAGTAAAAATTTGAATTATCTTTTCAAAATGACAGTACTAACAATTTTCTCTTCAAAAGACGAAAGGAAGACAAGGACGACACTTTGCGATTTTAAATTGAAAACTACTTTTGACACTTGAAATACTATTAATTCAACTCAAATACAAGAGTAACAGTGTAATCGACCATCAAAAAGAGTAAGATTCTTTTCTTTGATTGAAAAAGACACTTGCGACACTTCCAAATCAAAAGACAACAGTTCAATAAAGCTCCTTTTTTGTAAAGGAGACCTACAAATGACGAAAAATACATTAAAACATTCACAATTCTTTGTACAATGGAGACTGAATAATGCAAAGGAAGGGAGTTTCAATAGTGATATACTGATCACAGACATCAAAACTCCTGAATAAAGCTGAAGAGAGTGAAGGAAAACCAAAATCTGGAGGCAGAAACAGTCTTATCTGATCATTGCACTTGTAACACATGGAAACAAGGATGCATCTCACCTACTACACATGGAAGGTGCGATGCATCCAGACTGTCAAAAGGAGATAGTGTGATGATCCAGGGATGAGACTTTAACTTGGTTTTTGGTCACAGTTTGCAGCTTAGTTCAGGGATTTAAGCTGAGCTAATGATAGTCAATAAATACAAAGTGTAGGGGCTGATCTAATGAGGTTACTTGAGTCACCACCAGGGCAATTAGGATGTTTGCAAGTCAGATTTTTAATTCATAAACTAACCCGGCGATTGACTAAAGCAACGTTTATCTACTTTGCAGTTGCATAGTAAAAGCAATTCGAAGGCTAGCTGGCATAACTTTGGGCTCCATCTATAGCTTTTAAAGTAAACAAACTAGAAACAAGTAAACAAGCTATTCGCTCCCCAGCGGAGTTGCCATTTTGTTATCGGGAAAGCTAGTGTCCATTTAGAGCTGCTAGTCCCACTAAGATGGGTAGCTATCCTAGAAACAAATAAACTAAAGTACTTGTGTTTTCCTTTAAGAGAAGTAGATGAAAGAAGAGCAGAGAGTACCAACCTCAGTCTTTTGCTTGGCTCCTTGCTTGTTTCCTCTCCCCTTTGAAAAATCTTTGCCACTCCTTCCTTGCTTGTCCCGCTTCAAAGAACACCTATAGAGTCAAAGTAGCATAATACCATTAAAGCATAGAGATCTACAATCATAAACAATATAGGATCAGATATATATTGACCACACAAATGCATATATTAGCTCAAACATATAAGAATATGAAGGAAAACTCAAATAACATTATTGCTAGAAAGAGTAGAAGAGATGATTACAACCCATTGATCTAACCCAGTGCCATCCTCCCAGCATGAAAGCCCTCCTTCACCTCATGAAAAGCTAGATCACCCAAGACTATGATGTTCCATAAAGAAACCAATAGCACTTCCTTACAAGATGAAAAATTCCAGCCCCTGAGTCTCTGGGATGAGGGATCCATATATAGATGTTTGCAGGTGGGTAAGTCAGCTTCTGGGATTTTGATTACTGTCCTCTCTCTGATAGTTCTTGGTTCCACCTGGAGATTCATGATCTCTTACTCATCCCTGCGCAAATTCAGAGAGGCAAGTGTCAAATGGGCAGTTTCTAGAAGATTCTCTGGGTTTCCACCTAGCCAACTGCTTCTACCATTTGTCTGCTCTTGCTCATCGCACCCCACAGAAGGGATTTTTAGTATGCATCTTACTTTTTGCATGTGGTAGGTGAGATGCATTACGCCCTTAGCATTAAGTATTCTATATGGTCCAGTTTTGACCACTTATGAGTAGTTTTTTATGGATAACTTCTGGGAGATAATGTAATCAGCTGACCTTGCTCCTTTAGGTTATGAAACAATACTTTTAGGGACTTAGAAGCCCTTGGTTTATGGATATATGTGATTCGGGTTGCAATGCCCAAATATGTCTATAACACCTAGTTTCACTAAACATTGTAGGAATCCATTTTCTCATTAACATTTTTCATAACCCTTTATATTTTTCATTAACTTTAAGCTCCATTTTTTATATTTGTAAATCTAAAAACCCTTTATCCCCTATTATATCTTTAATATATTATGTCATTTTTACCTCAATATATATCCCCCAATATGGACGCAGGTGGTAGGGTATTTCTCCCCTAGTAAAGCCCTAATCGATTTACCAATGGGTTCTCTAAGTGTTAGCATAAGCATCAAATTGGAGCTCCATGTTCCTTCTTGGATCATGTTTCTCCACTATAGACCTAGTCATAAATAGTAGAACACTATGGTTCTACTTTGTTAAAATTCTAAGAAACAATTAACATGGTATTGATATTACTTACTAGTTGGAGCATGCTCCGTTGTACATTCTCATGATATCATGTCTAGTAGAGGAAGATAATATGAAAAAGCCTATAGTTAATGAATATTAAGGGAGCACCATGCCCTATCTAATGCCTCAACCTTGATTGAGGGATTGAATATAATTAGAAATACCTTTCAAAAGCCTCTCAACAACACGAAGAATATTAAGAAGGGCATGTAGGATATTCATTGCTCCTACATGAGGTGCTTGGTAAAATTGTTACTGCACACCTAAGTCTTGGCATGCCCATTTCTTTACTATGCAACATTGCACTGGCCACGTTAATAGATACAATAGAAATCTAGTCTTTTTTCATATGCCTTTTTTAATTTTCTTCTTTATTTTGTTTGATATAGTTGTTTATGTGGATGTTAGAATGTTGAAAACGTTTTTTATAATATTGAATACATTCCACATAAATTGAATTTATTGTAGACCCATTTATCTCATTATCTCTAACATTTTCACTTTTTTCTGAGTTGTCACAACTCGTCTCAACTTATTGTATTTTCCAATTATTTTGATTACATTTTATTGTTGGGCACTCTAATAGTAATGATGGCCCTAAAAGTAGAAATTGGGCCATGAAGAGAGTGAACCCACAAAAAAATGCAAGTGTTCTTAGGAATGTGCATGCATTCTTAGGTGTTTAAGCTACCAATGAGGAGGTTAGTTAAGGTTCCAGGTAGGCATGGATTAGGAATAGATACATGTAACTTCTTGGAATGTTCTATTTTTTATATGCTAGTAGATTTGTTTTACTCATTTTGGTCTATCAATGCATTTTTGGACTTCTGCCCCCTCTCTCTTCTATCTTTTTAGCTCTATCTCTCCCTATCCCCCCTTCCATGTAGTATACTTAATGGGCATATGATGGGGTATGAGGTACAAAGGGAGGTACCCAAGGGAATAAGGTAATAAGGTGATGGGCCATAGTTACTAAATAAAGTGGTTAACACACATAATGTAAGGGACTATTAGTAGTTAGAAATAAAGTGGTAAACCCACTGTATTAGATATATATTATTGAGAGACCCATGGTAATGATCGAGGGTGTTATATGTATGAAGCCGATATAGATGCTAGAGACTCCCCATTGAGAGATGTCAAGGATCATTGTACTAGCAAGCATATAGCTTGTTGAGTGTTCTCTTTCCTTAAGGAGTGATTATATGGAGTTACCCTACCTCAAGGGTTTGAGATTAATAGAGGCCTAAAGTTTATCTATTTTTCTCTTGTATTGGCTCTTGGGTTTAATTGCAATATTGGGTATATTTCTATTTTCATATATTGTGGGGAGCTTTTCTTTTTTGCATGAATTTTTTGGGGTGGCGAGTTTGCAGATCAGATATGAAACTTCTAGTGCAAAATTTGAAGAAAAAAATTGCAAATCTGTATTCTTGAAAATACCAAAATTAAAAAAAAAATCGTTCAAATCATTGTCTAGATGAGATAGATATTGCTGATTTAAAAATCAGTTGCGCTGTAGAAATGTTTCTAATGATAATTCATTGACAACGTATATTCAGTCACTTTTTGCATATGTATCGTGAATTTTGAGAAATTAAGTGTAGATGTGAGATCCTCTTGAAAAATTACCCAATTTGAAAAGAAAACATCGGTCAAATCGGTGTCCGGATGAGGGAAATATCATTGATTTAAAATCAACTATTTTTTGAGAATTTCTTGTGATGGCGAGACAATTGTAGCGTGAATCTGAAATTGTGTAGTGCATAGATCAGTATTTATATCACATGAGAAGATGCAGAATGGTTGTTCGATTCCCAAAAACATGTTATACATGGGTTCTGAGCCATATCGATTAAGTTGTGTCCATTTTAAATTTTCACCAAAGTAAGTGATTTTTTCAAAACCCTCTTCATGGCTTCTAGCAAGAATATTTTTACAATGAAAGATAATGATCTTGCTATTGAAGAATTTGTAAAAAAACAAAAGTCATTATGGCCAAAATATTGGAAATTTTTAATATGGCCTCTTTTTGAAGATCAGGTTGCGATATGGTAGAGCTCACATGACAGTAAGAAGTTGTTAAGTCTTCGTGATAAAGAATTTGAAAATTTCCTTTTACTCATATGGTCTCCTGCTAGAAAACAAGATAATGAGAAATATGTGGGGTTATTTTCTGCTAGTATCTCCTTATTACAGGTTCATGGATGTATTGAGAAGGAGAAGATCATTGTGTCTATATATACTAGTTGCAAGAAAAAATTTATAAATGTTAATTTGGCAAAAAAAAATTGCAACTTCCGTCAAAACACATTGAAAAAGCACAGATTGATAATGAGGGTGTTCAAGTTTATAATGATTTGAAGATGGTTATTGACAATTATGTATTACATTCAAATTTTTATGCTTCAGATATGGCTAATGTAGATGTTGTTTTGGGATACCCTTGGATGGAATATGATGCTACGATCAATATCTATGTGTAGAAGAAATTCCTGAAGCTCTCGTATAAAAAAAAAGAAAATTACATTAGAGGATATTTCCGTCAATAAATAGGTAGAGTCCAAGGAGGTTGAACTAGAAAATGTTGCAGGGATTGATACATGACATGAGGAGTCCATGATTGAAGTAATACTTAAAGATAAGCAACAATTGAAAGTGCCACAACATGTACTAGATACCAATAAGGATCCATTAGGTAGTGAATTAAGGAAAGATGCACCATTAGTTAAAACTTTAGCATATCACCACCCACATGACCCAACAAGAAAACAACCAACACAATGGCAATGAATTAGAAACAAGGACAACAACCCCCACACGACAGATAGATAGGTGCAAAGATCCAACCACAACACATCAACACAGAGGAACCACCAAGATCAACTCCCATCTCAAGCGAGTGAGGCAACGACTAGATCGAGTAGTCACCTCTCTCTAGGATGGTGAGATGCACGTGCATGGTACCAGTGGACTACTCTTTTGAGTAGATATTACTATTTGTGTTCTTCTTATGTGTTGGGGATGAAACATGTTTAAGGGGGGTGGAATGTAGTATACCTAGTGGGGTATTATGGGGTATGGGGTACAAAGGGAGGTACCCAAGGGAATAAAGTAATAAGGTGATGGGTCATAGTTAATAAATAAAGTGGTTGACACACATCATGTAAGGGACCACTAGTAGTTAGGAATAAAGTGATAAGGCCATTGTATTAGATATATGGTATTGAGATACCCATGGTAATGACCCAGGGAGTTGTATGTATGAAGCCTATATAGAGGCTGGAGAAACCCCATTGAGAGATGTCAGGGATTATTGTATTCGTAAGAATAAGGCTTGTGGAGTGTTCTCCTTCCTTAAGGAGTGATTGTATGGTGTTAGCCTACCTCAAGGGTTTGAGATTAATAAAGATATGAAGTTTATCTATCTTTTTCTTGCATTGGCTCTTGGGTTTAATTTCAGTATTAGGTATATTTTTATTTTCATATATTCGCAGGTCAGATCTATTACATTCCAACTTCTTTTCTATATCCCTCCCTCCCTAAATACATCTCACATTCTCTCTTTTTCTTTATATATCTATCTCTTTCTCTCTTTTTCTTCCTTTCCCTCATGAACTACCATCCACTTTTTTCTACCCCTTCCTCTCTTTCTATATCCCTCACCTCCTCAATCCATCCTTCACAACAACTCCCTTTGAACTTAGTCTTCAATCGATTGTTTTTTTTCCAAAACCTCTTCACTGGCCTTCACCATTGGCATAGTTGTTCCTCCAAACCTAAATGATCCTAGACACAAGAATTATTATCCATACAAAATTCCCTTATTAAAAAACCATAATTAGAGGAAGCAATGACTATTTATAAAATTTAATTCCTTACATTGTCTAAGATGAATTTTTCATTCCTTATATATATATAAGGAATGAATATTTTATAATAAACATGACATAGTTTATTAATAACATAGTGATCGAACGAACATTGAAAAAGTTAGCAAGCACAATTACATAAATTAAATGGTTAGTAAACATTGATAGACATCAATTAATAATAAGGATCAATACACTTATCTCATAATACAATCAAAATTAAAAAAAAAAAACAACATCATTAAGATTAACTAAATTATAGCTTTATTTTTAATTTTTAACCTCTTTTTACTAGAGGAATTGGTAACTAGGCAAACCCCATACTCACATAACATATGTAGGACCTTACCTACATGCACAAGGTGAATCGGGGGATTTGAACACTATAATTCTTCATGCTAATACTTTATCTACTTGGTCATCACTAATTGAGCTGTCCTTGAGAATTTTTTATTATTATAATTATAAAATAATTAGTATATGAATTAAACATATATATACAATTAAAAAAATTGTAACAATAAATGAGTAATAAAGTAACAATGATCAATAAGAGTTCACTGCCATAAATAAAATACTAATGAAAAATTAAATCTCACATTTTTTGGAGAATCAATAACTATTGAATTTAGCTAACTAGCATAGTTAGATAAATTAGATGGCTAGTAAACTCGACAAATAACTACTAGTAAACCTCTGGGGGGTCTATGACTTGTCCTCCTCTCCATAAGTTCAGTCAAAACCGAGGGGATTTGAACCTTGGATATCTAAATTTTCAAAGATTTTTATATTAATTTGATCAAGAATTGAGTTTCCCTCCTGGGGCTAAATTTATTATTAGTTCTAAAAGGAATTAATATATGAATTAAACACAGACACACAGACACACAGACACACACATACACATATATATTAAAAAATATGTATAAATAATAACATAGTAAACCAACAAGAAGAAACAAGAGTTTATTTCCATAAAATAATACTGGAAAATTAAATTTGTTATTTTCTAGAGAATCAATAACTTCAAAAGATTAATTTCTACTACTGTTCCAAATACAACTATTTCATAAATGCTACAAATAGATGGTTACAAGATGTCTCTATAAATTTGGACTTGAACCCAACAAGCGAGGGGATGGGAGGAGGGAACAAGACAAATTGCTCACCAAACCACTCTATCTAAGATCATTTAACTACTTAGAGGTTTTAGAAAAGCATAGTTTGATTGTTTTTTTGTAAATATAGGAAGAGAGGCTTAGAGGTAATTTATTGATTAACATATCAAAAGTGGATATACCACATTCTACATATAAGCTAACAATTTAACTCGAATACAAATGTTAAGGAAAACCTTTAATAGTAGAGAAAGTGAGGGATACAAATTTAATAACGTAATTCGGATAATATTACCTTTTTTATCAAGGAATATTTATGTAGATATTGTTTCAACGAAGACACAAATAGCTAGGATACTTAATTCTACAATGAAAATGTTTATGACTATCCAAATTGTTTTTTCATTGCTCTTTCTCACTAATATAATGATTTCAATGATCATTAGAAGAAATTCGAGCCTAAAAGCACCCATGAAATTTTCATGTCCATAATATGTAAACAATCAAAATATTTTAAATTTAAAATGAGGTACATGTTAATATTTTGGAGGGAAAATTTATAAACTACTATTAATTGTATTTTTAGCTTACCTCCTTACAAGTTTACTCAACTTTCAAGCATAAATACTTGTTGGATGCAAAATTAAATTTTGCATCCATCGAGTGCCCATCATGCATACTTTTGAGAGTATCCACATTGACAAAAATTAAAGATACATTTAAAATATGTGTTCAAGATGTTTTTTTTTAATGTATTATTAATTTGTATCAATGTGGGTCTTCTCAAAAATATGCATAATGGGTACTCAATGGATGTAAAATTTAATTCTGCACCGAATGAGTGTCTCCATTTGAAATTTGAGTAAACCTATAAGGAGATAAGCCAACAACGCAATAAAAAAATAGCCTTTTTCTTTTCCCTCCGAAATTCATAACTCTTATTTTATTATTTTCTTATTATTTAATTATTTTTCCTCAGGATGCTACTTTAGGCTAGAATTTCCTATAATTCAGATATAGTATATTGATTTAAAAAATGATAAAAGGAACAATCTAAAACTTAAAAAGTACAATCAAATATATACTAAACCTATACAATAGATAAAATTGATAAGGCATTGATTTCAATGTTTACAAATGGATACCAACATTGATTTCTAACATTTGTAGAATGGACTCATTTTTTATATCTCTAGGTCATTGATTTGAATATTAGTAAGATGTATCAAATTGACTTCAATGCTTGATTTGAATATTTGTAAGATGGATCGAAATGATTTCAATGCTTCATACATTGATTTTTATTAAATTACAAAATTAATAAAGTCAATAATTTCAAATTACATTGTTTGTTTTTCCTGTGGAAACAAGGATTTCTATTGGAGAGAGCAAATTCCAATATTGGAAAGAAAGAGACACAATGCATGAACTTTACTACAATATCTCTATTTAAATATTCAAATGATTTTCCATTTGAACCTCCTTTCTCATTCATTGATATGAAAGGATGTAAAGTTGGGAAGTATGCTAATAATGTTTGCTCCAGTTCTTTTTGTCCTTGATGTTGGAAGAAGATAAATTGAGAGGAGATTCATTATTAATTATATCCATCTTTGTACTTTCTTACTACTTGATTCATAATTTACCATTGTTACTTGTTTCTTTAGGTTATAAATGATTGCATTGAGAGGCACTCTATAACCTAATATAGGGGATATGTATTGGAATATTGTAAGGTTGTATGTCAAAATTGCTTAAATGTTGAGAAAAATATGTATAGAAAAAAAAATTTGGCTTCATATGTTCCAATTAATATTCAAATTAAAATATATACAAATATAAAATGTAAAATAACATCAAATAATTCCATGTGACAAGCTACCATGGTCATCTCAAATTATAAAAGAAAATTTAATGAACAAAAATTAATAAATTAGATAAATATAAAGCACAAACCATGGGAAAAAACTATTAGATTAAACAAATATAAAGTATAAAACCATGAGTTATAACCAAACCATGGGAAAAAACTAACAAATTAAATAAATATAAAGTACAAACCATCAGTTATACAAAATGTGGGTTGATGAACCTTCCACAAAGCTCTTTAACACAATCAAATCCAACAACTAACGGTGGTTGTTGGATGTAATGTACTCTCTCTCTCTCTTCCCGTGTCTCTCCCTCTCTCATTATATATATACTATATATATAATGAAACAAAAATTTTCAAATATGATACCAATAAGATTTTCTTCTGTTGTACACTCAATCGACAAACATTTTAGTGAAACAACTCACGTGCATTATTTCTACTAGTTTAAGATCAACACCTCCACTTTGATGCTCAATTATGAACGAAATCCAATTAGTTTGGGCACCAATGTTAGGGCATACTTCATTATTTATCCAAGATATTGGTAAGATACCCTAAGAAAAAGATAAATTAATAAATTTTTCCAATGTTCCTCCCAATGTAGGACAAAGGTTTGTCAAGATCTTCTTTCTCATCATACCACAACTCATAACTTCTATAATTATCAAACATGTGAGTTTTTTTTAAATCATTATCGAGACCTAGTGCTTCCATAAATCCAAAATGAATCTTTCTTCTTTGATCAGTTTCATATGTTAAGATATTGATATCCATTAACTAGCCATTTGCATCAAATGGTTTTATACCTCTGAAGGGTAGGAATATCATTTGGGCGTCCACTTCCTTTTCCCAGAAACTTCCAATGATTTATTCTTTAATTAATCTAATTGTCTACATGTTAATGCATGTGAGTTAGTGAACGTGAAATTAATCACACAAAAATCACTTATATGTTACAACAAGACGGGCTGCGGGGCAGCTAGTCCCTGCCCCAGCCCATCAGCAAGATCATCTGAACCTTCGTCTGCGCCTGTGAAAATGCAATGAAAGATTCTAATAATGGAGATGTTGTCCTGTGTATGTCTACTCTACGAAATACTTGGCAATGACTCTTATTCAAGTCAAATCATCCATTACGAGATACCAAATGATTATAAACATGAAAATAACACAGATGAAGCCAACGAAGTGCACGCGAGTACTTCAATTTCCATTTCTTTCCTGTGAGGTAGAAATTCGCCCATTTGAAAATGCAATGAAAGATTCTAATAATGGAGCTGTTGTCTTGTGTATGTCTACTACTGGCAATTACTCTTATTACGAGATACCAAATCATCATAAACATGAAGATAACACAGATGAAGCCAACGAAGTGCACGAATCCATTACGAGATACCAAATCATCATAAACATGAAAATAACACAGATGAAGCCAACGAAGTGCACGAGAGTACTTGAATTTCCATTTCTTTTCTGTGAGGTAGAAAAACATTGGCCCAAAAGTAGATTGCGCCGCTATGCATACAGTATTACTCTTCAATTGTATATTCTTATTATCAGTTTTCCATCAACTCTACATGATATATTACATCCATTTCTTTTCTGTGAGGTAGAAAAACATTGGCCCAAAAGTAGATTGCGCCGCTATGCATACAGTATTACTCTTCAATTGTATATTCTTATTATCAGTTTTCCATCAACTCTACATGATATATTACATCCAATGTCTGCACCGACGATGACTAGCGAAAGCAAATATAGTTTTTTTATTTATATGAGTATAAATAATTATAGAGGGACTTATATTTCGTCATGTACTCAATGGAATTCCTGAATAATTTTTTGTCATTGTCATCGATAGAATAAAATATATAAGTACTGACTATATGTTTTGGATATCAAATTATTTATTTCTTGATACATTGAAAACCTGAATTACTGCGAACGTAGTAATCAGATTAGACAGTGAATGACAAGGACATCCTGCTGGGTTGGAAATACAACTTACTTTAATTTGTCTGAATGTGATTATCAAAATTGTCAGGCTAGATGGCAAGTGAGATAGCGACTAAGAAGGGCTTCCGGATAGATTGGAGCGACAGCGTTATGTAAGCATTAATTATATAGAGCATTAAGTCGTATGATATAAAAATAATATTGGGGAAAAGTACATTATTAAACTGTGTTAGAGACTACATTGCAAAGATAAATGTTGTAAATCGTTCTTGAGGCGGATAATTAAAACAAATATTATTTTATTCTAATTCAAATTCGGCAACATAGAACTTTGCAACATATTATGCATGGCGTATAGTCTGACATTTCATGCATGGGGGAAACGTGGCGGACAACCATGACAAATACCTGCCCTCCAGACCCTACGTGAAGGTCCCTCCTCATCTCTCTTATTTGCAAATGGAACCAGGCACTCTGTTACCAAAACCCCTCACGATGCAAATGCCCTCTCTGCAATCACAGGTCCATTTCTCGCGCAGTACAAGGGTTGCCAGCCTTCATAACTTCATTGAGCACATCTTCTGGTGAACATCTCACAAACTTGCCTGCGCTCATCTACGAGACGGAGTAGGATGTCATCATGATTGACGCCCCCCGTGGTTTCTTCGGCGCCGCACCGGGCAGAATGTCCGCCATTTTCACTGCAGCCGTGATGGCCAGGAACAGGAAGAAGGAAGGATCCACAGATATTTTCCTTCATGATGTTGACAGGAGAGTGGAGCAAATGTATGCCGGTGAGTTCCTCTGCAGCAGCAATCTGGTGGGATCTTCCGGGAGGCTTTGGCATTTCAGGGTTCCCCCATCATTCAGTGGTCACAGTAACACTGACGAGTTCTTCTGTCTGTGACCTGTAAGCAATGAAGAATTATGGTTGCTGTGTTTACGCAACATTGTATTTCTCAACAAAATTAATTTAACCTAAGTTAAAAGTAGTTTATGCACCCGTGATGGCCAGGAACAGGAAGAAGGAAGGATCCACAGATATTTTCCTCCATGATGTTGACAGGAGAGTGGAGCAAATGTATGCCGGTGAGTTCCTCTGCAGCAGCAATCTGGTGGGATCTTCCGGGAGGCTTTGGCATTTCAGGGTTCCCCCATCATTCAGTGGTGGCAGTAACACTGACGAGTTCTTCTGTCTGTGACCTGTAAGCAATGAAGAATTATGGTTGCTGTGTTTACGCAACATTGTATTTCTCAGCAAAATTAATTTAACCTAAGTTAAAAGTAGTTTATGGACCAATTTTTCAACCAAAATAAAGGTATTCTCTTCTAGCAGGAGGCAAACGAGTTCGTCCTGTTCTGTGCATTGCAGCATGCGAGCTTGTGGGAGGAACACAGGAGCTTGCGATGCCAACTGCTTGTCGGAAACATTCCTTGAACCGACTACTTGCTTATACATTCAGGTACGCCGTTATACAATCTTCCAAAAAATTTAGACTATATGTAAAGGATGCTTTCATATAATAGATGTATCTCAAAAAAATCATTGTTTTTGCATCAAATTATTTATTTCTTGATACATTGAAAACCTGAATTACTGCGAACGTAGTAATCAGATTAGACAGTGAATGACAAGGACATCCTGCTGGGTTGGAAATACAACTATGCAATCCATTATCTTTTAACAAATTGAAAACGTGGAAACTTTAATTTGTCTGAATGTGATTATCAAAATTGTCAGGCTAGATGGCAAGTGAGATAGCGACTAAGAAGGGCTTCCGGATAGATTGGAGTACATTATTAAAGATGACAACTAAATAATAGTAGCAGATCTTTTTCATGTTTAGAATTTAAATACTGGAAAAAGATGCAGCAAACAGACGAATACATTGAGTAATGCAAACATATGTGCAGGGAATGCAGTAAAACAAACAGGAAACAGAAAGGACTGCAGAAAATTCTAACAGCAAGAAGGCAGAAGCGTCCAGTACCCAAAGCTCATCTTAGACGTGGTCAGTTGGTTCGTCCATAGCTTGCCCCATATGATTGCTTGTTCGTTACTCTTAAAGCTCTCTCAAGTTTATCTGTTTGATTTGAACAGATTCCAGCAGATATGGTGGTAAACCAGATGATGGCAGCGATGGTCGTACATGGTTACGAGAATGGTTGGAAATCCGCTGCAACATAAGTACTTTATAGAGCATCCATGCATTGGCAATGGCAGGCGTAGGCGTGCATGCCTCGCAGATGGCAGGCGTGGAGGGACAGGAGGGACATAACATCTGTCCCCAACGTAACCTAGGCGATATCGCTATAGCCTTAATGTAAACCAATTAACATTTAATGTTAACGAACTAATGCTATCCCGAAGATAGCATTACTTCAAACCTTACCAATTAGCGAAATGATTTTGTAAAATTTTCCTAAGTTATACCTCGTACTGAGGCCAAATAAGACGATCGTTCCATCCATTGGCTGTGTGTATCGGCAAACATAAAATTTAATAAAATACATCGGCAAACTTTGGTTTAACGTGAAATATGTTTATGGATTTCTGTGGATTTCTGTGCCGAACTAATGCTATCGGTTAAAACCGATTACTATAGTCCCTGCCAGCCCGAAGGGCAGGGACTGATAACCCAATAATAATATATTAAAAAATCCGAAGTGTTGCATACAATTCCAATAGTTGAAGAAGTCAATGAAATGCATCTCGAAGATAAAATTGAAACATGTATAAAATACAACAGAGTTTTTCACTAATAATATAGATTATATATATAACCAATTCATTTTCATAAGCAGTTGTAAAAGCCAAGATGCAAAGATTTGCATAGGAATTGTTCCCAAATTCAATTGTTGATTCGATACACTCATCACTTGTTAAATGATTTCTCACGAAGCCACACTCATGTGTTGCACCATCATACTAGTTTATGCAATGCTCAATTGGGGTTGATGAAGTTTAGAAACGTCTCAAAATTACCAAACATTTTGCCTACGAATATCAAAACATTCAACCAAACACTAACCCATGATGTTGAATAAGGAGGAAATATGTATTTAATCTTCAACACATTAAAAAAAGTATAGAACAAATAAACAAATCTGTGACCTGTACCTAAACAAAGAAAGAGTATGAGGTGTTGTAGTTCCTAGCAGGAGACCAGAATAAGGGTAATATGGATACATGACCCACGGACAAAACCCACTTTCCAATCCCAATAAATTGGTTCGTTGTTGCAAATATTTCTAAGAAGCCCAAGTTACAAGATCATCGTGAAAAGGTTGTTGTGAGAAGCATGATGACCATGAATGCTGGCTGAGTGATCAATATTAACAAACTTTAATAATAGGTGACATGGGACACATGGCGCTAACCTTGAAATAATAGATCAAAATTTTTTGTCCAATGAAATGTTAACAAATTATATATTTTTTTTATTAAAATAGAAAATATTTTGATTATTTCTAAAACTAAACTGTATAATTTGCGTTAGTTAATGTTAAAGAAAGGTTGGTCAACATGAAAATCAATTGCTAAAGTCTTAATTGAGAAAGGACCTAAAAATAAATGGGTTTACGTACATTAAATCTCAAGTAATATTTATATATAATAATTTAATTTAATAGAAATTTAAAAGTCAATAATTTTAATTAAAAATTAATTAATCAAGATTAATAAAAAATAACTAATATTAATGTATGGTAGTTAAATTTAACCATCAAAATTTAACATAGTAATACATTTATTATACAAAAAATGTGTGGTCTATTATATAACTATATATATTAATGATTTAACAAATGCAAATACAAATTTTTTGTATATACGGCGCTCATTAAACACGTTAACAATAGTTATAGTAAATAATATATATGAAAATATTCATCTTTATTTATAAGGGAAATGCAAAAACTATAAATAACTAAATTAAGAATTAAACAATATAATATATTAAATGGATTAATAATTAAGGATTATGATATCTTTTATGAAGACTAATGATTAAGTTTGGGTAGTTTTAATCGATGAAATAGTACCTTGTCAATTTATTCAAAATACAAAAACTAATTTTTAAAAGCCATATGGCTAAGTTATTTAATTTGCAAAGGCCAAGTGCCTTGGGGTTTTGATTGTGTAGAATCCACTTATGCATTCAAAAGTGTATTTTAAACAACAAGAAATCACAATCTTCTTAGAAATTGTATTTCCATATTCTGTCCAAGAAACCATTTAATCTAGTTTAGAACTATCTTAAAATTAAGTTAAAAGATAAATAATTAATATTATTAATTTTGAAAATTAATTATTAATTCCTTTTGGTTGCTAAATATTACATTTTAATCTATATTAATTTATAAATAAGATATTTAGCACCAAACCTAGTAATATTGGTATCTTTTAGATGGGACAAAACATACATTATATTATTTTTAAAATTAATTAAAATTATACCCCAAGTCAATTGGTGATCACCATGTTATGAAGTATGTGGTGTCCAGAGGCACTCTCCACCCCATGGTAGAAATTTCATAATTTAATGTAATGTCCTCTAAACATTTTGACTAGATTGAAAAAACACTAAAAATTAAAATGAAAATGAAAATAAAATAGATAATTAATAATTATACTTATGCATAAAACATTTTTGACATCCGTTAAAATTACATAAAATAAAAATGAAATACTAAAGTAAAATGCATTACAACAATATAAAATGTAAAATATAAAAAAATAAATTATTAATTATAATAATAACTTAAACCAACCTAAACATATCTTTTTTAAAATCTACCAAAAAGTTGAGAGGATCAAATATTCCCAAGATTCAAACCCTTTTTTCCATGAGAAGAGATTTGACCCCTCTAAGTGCTTGGTAGATCCGAAGTTAATATTAATGTATGCTAATATGTAGTAAATTTCAAAGGATCAAATTATTGGAAAATACATTGTATAAAATTAGAATCATTTAAAATTTTCATATAACTTGCTATAACTTAAATCAACCTAAATTTATATAAACCCCAAAATGATAAAAACATAAAAAAAGTTAAATTAAATCTATCAAAATGAAAACATAACTTCAATTTTTATAAAAGTGAGAGTGTTACAATAGGAAGTTTTGGTTCTTTTTCATTTTTGCATTCTACTAGTAGTTTCTCTAACCTAGATAACACAATTTTTCTATTGTAAAGCCTACAATTACAGAGCAAGACAATCAAAAATCTACGTAGATTGACCAATTTAAATGCAGATACATACCTAGATATTGTGCTTGAAGTCGATCCCCAAACTGGAGTTGGTTTGAGTCTTCTCACACTACCAAATCGATCAAATCCTCCCTACCTATATGTAATCAACCGATTTAGTTTCGAGATCCAGAAGACTTCAGAATTGAAGTGTTATAGCCCCATGCAAAAACTCTAAGAACAGTTGCCCAATTATCCACGCTTTTAGTTCAATCTTGAGCCCTAAACTTGTCCCTCAATTTGTATTCCCTCAATTTGTATTCCTCCCTTCAACATGATTCTATCTTTATTTTTCTCTTATCCTTTACCTTCCTCCCCCTACAACAATTCCTCAAACAATCTCTTTATATTCACGATGCTCCTTACCCCTCAAACTATCCCTCCACCACCCTCCATTACTTCACCACCCTGTTATTAAAACATTTCAAAATTCTTAGGTATTGACCACCCTTTGACATGGTAAGTTCAGTGGTTGGAGGATGCCGCCTTCATTTTACAACAAGGTCTTTACTTATTATTCCTTATGCCATTTTATATTTTTTTTGTTTAAATTTTTTATATTGTATTCCTTTAATCGTACTACATATATATTATAATTCCTTTTAGTTAAATTAATATATACCATTCTAATCTTTTTCCAGTAAGTATATAAATATAATATATAATTATATAATATATATATATATATATAATATATAGATATATTAATATATAATTTTTATCTTTATTCTGTATATATATTTGTATATTTATAATTTGATTTATGTTATTATTAAGAACAACTAAGCAACATAATTATATATATTAATTTTATTCAATAATACTAATAATAAAGTGATATTTACTATTTTTGAGAGTGTTATGTTTAGATAAAGATCTACCTTCTTAATAGTTTAGGTATTTAGTCTAGTATTTTCAATAATTAATTCATTTATCTTTTATTTAGACATCCTTCACAATCAATTAGTAAGTATACTAGTTTGAATGCATTCCATGCATTCTTTTATATGTAGCTATCATATGCACGTCACTTATGTATGCTAATAATCACTTTTTATTTGTAATTGCATATGGGTCGTTACATATGCAATCTCCAACTTACTTGTGTAACCCATAAAACACAATTTTTCTATGATTAAGGTTGTATTTTTCACCAATTGTGAGTGAATTCACAAAGAAAACGTAATTTTTCTTCAATTAGGGTTTTGGATTTTTCACCAACAACGAGTTCAAGTAACCAAGATAACAAAATTTGTCACCAGTTAAGGTTGGATTTTGCACCAACTACAAGTAAGGAGTTCAATTTGATCGAGGGAAAGAGATACATATGTTGATCAAATTTGAATTAACTAACCATCCCACTTCATAAAAAATTAACTATTGATACTGATACCTAAAATTGTTGATGAAAGATGACGTGGTTGATCAATTTCATGGTTTGAGTTTTCACTGAGTTGAAATTGTTGATCAAATTCCATCTGGTTGATTAATTTCATGTTTTTATTTTACACCAACTATGAGTTCAATTCCATGATTTGACTTTGCACCAACTACGAGTACAGGTAACTGAGATAACACATTTCGTTTATAATTAGGGTTATATTTTGCACCAACTATGAGTTCAATTTGATTGTGGCAAAGGTTGCATCTCCTGATTAAAGCTGAATTAACCAACCACATCACCTCATGACACTTACACTTGCAACTATAGTTCAAAGACAACATTTCATGATTTGTATCTGACAAATCTATATCTCAGATAGAGAATCAGGTTCATTTCTATCAAGAACCTATGATGAACCTCAAAATTTTGCTCCTGTACTACCATAGCCTGCGATGAACTTGAAAGATCTTCTCATGTACTTATATTAGTTGATTGGTTCTTATAACCTATGTTGAACTTAAGAGCTTTATTCTTGTATTGCGATGAGTTGGTTGATTCCTTTAATCTATGAAGAAATTGATAAGTTTTCCTATACTACCATTAGATAGTTGATTCTTATAACTTATGATGAACCTAAGAACTTTTCTCCTATACTACCATCAGTTGGTTTATTCTTCTCTTAATTTGGTCTCTCTCATCTTTCTATTTGTACTACCATAAGCTTGTACCTTGTGAAAATCAAAACGACACTAGAATATGTATATGATCAAATTGTAATTATTTAAAACATGTTTTCCCTTTTCCATAATGGAACTTTCCTCATTCTTCTTGGAGGATTTGACATACAAAGCTTGTACTTTAGACTTAATGGTCAGTATTATTTTCATCTTTAGACTAGGCAACATCTTCACACAAGAATATTGCATGGGTAGTTTACACATTTATTCTTTATTTCACATCATGGGCTTACATATTTATTCTATTGAAAATAACAATAAGAAATGTGAAAAATAGTATCTACAAATTCCAATTTAATTTTTCGTTGAATTAAATTGTGAATTAAAATTGAATTCTATTCTAATAGAAACTTGTAAATAGTTAATTAAGTTAAATTGACTTAATTAAGGAATTCGAGTTGGAAGTCTATCTGGAGTTATGTAAGTGTGATCCCTAAATTTTAGTGGCCTAGGTTGAGTTCTTTCGAGTTGTAATTAATAACTCAATCTAATTGTTTTATAGTCAGTTGAACTAGTTCTACATGTTGGTGGAACTAGTAGAGGTTTAGTAGTGAGTGAGTGCACAAGTGAATCGTGAGTGCCGCACTAGTTAACTGAAGATTCACTCATAAATAATTCATGCATGTCAGTTTAGAGGAAGATCCAGTTGAGACTAGAGTGTAAGGACAACGTACTATTAGCTGTCTGATTTTTTGAGTTGTACAAATCACGCATGCAATTAGTTGAGTACCTAAGTTTGTATTGTGCAATTTTGCAAGAAGGATTTCCCAATGAAATATGTGTTTATCCTCTTAGGAATTGCGCAAGGTAATATGGGCTTGGTAGGCAACATAATTGGCTAAATCTTGGCTAGAGCAAGCTTGTGAGGTAGAGAGTTGATCATACCTGTGAAGTGATTGTTCCAGTGAGAAAAAAGCATTGTATTTTCTTTTCAGATTTCTAATTAATGAAATATAGATAATCGAGGTTTTGAGTAGTTTATTTCCCCAAATAATTATTGTGTAATGTGAGATTGATATTCTTCCTCTTTCTGATTATTGTTTTCATCGATAATTTTTGGTTTCTACTATAAAGAGTAGACTATATTATTGTCTTGTGTTTTAGTACATCACATGAGATGTTGAATCTACAAAAAAATTTACATGGTATTAGAGCTGAAGACAATATAGAAGAGAAGATTTTGATTTTGTTGTGCAGGTGAAATTTGAGTCTACAATTCATACTTCAGAGTCGGAAAATGGATTTCTACGGTTTTAGACTTGAGTATGTCTTGGAAGGAAACTCAAATTACATAGCCCTGAAGAATAGGATGGAAGCAGTGGTAGAAGACAATGTCTTTAAGGAATTCATCTATCAAGACATTCTTAAGTCTCGAGCATCGAATGCTAATGATACGACCAAATGGAGAAGGTGTGCGGCAAAGGTGTGGTGGATTATCCTTGAGGGATTTTGAGACCACATTGTCTCAAGTCTCCATGGAAAGGAAACTCAATATGTTATGTGGAATGCATTGACATGATAATTTCACAATAGAAGTGACCATAGGAAGTTATCACTAATGGAGAAAATCATAAATATCAAAATGGAGAAGGGGGACTTAATTCTGAAATACTTGACCAAATTCACTCATTGTTGTGATGAGCTTGTAAGTGTTAGGATTATTGTTTCTGAGAATGATATGGTGAGCTTAGCTCTTCTAGGGATTTCCAAGAGTTGGCATGGTTATAGGGACTCTATCAATAGTGGGAGAAGCTACCAAATCAGGAATGATTGTGATCGGATTTGGTACAAGAAGAGTTTCAATGGAACACCATAGATGGGACCTCTTCGAAATAAGTGGAAGAGGAGTTTGCATTAGTTAGCAAAGGAAAGGGAGATAAGGGAAATAATTCCCAAAGTGAGGTGGGGAAAAATAAGATGGACTTGTCGAAATTCAAGTGTTTTCATTGTCACAAGCACATGCATTATGCTACGAATTTCCCATATAAAAAAGCAATAAAAAAGGAGCCTCGATAGATGTAGTAGGTGAAGCTCTAGCTTCACAATCTAAACTTGATTTCACTCTCATTACATGCATGACCAACTATGTAATGGGAAGCAAGTGGTGTCTTGACATTGGTCACTCATTACAAATGATGGTGAATAGAGATCTCTTCAGTGACTTTGAGGAGAAAGACCTCAAGTAGAACATAGAGTTTGGAGATGATGGGAGGTATAGCGCTACCTGGATTGGTATAACTGCAATTCAGAGGGAGTTTGGTTCTTGTCTTAGAATCACAAATGTGATGTATGTTCAAGGACTAAAGAAGAATATTGTTTCCATCATAGTATTTGAAGACCATGGCTATGATGTGATTTTTAGTAACGGAAATGTTCTCCTTAGACACATCGACATGGGATAGGTGAAATATATTGGCGTATGAGTCAAGAACCTATATGCTCTTCAAGTACAAGATCCATATAAATCCTTGAAGGTAAAGGAAAAGGTTAGAGACTTGGTGATTGAGAGGGAGAGTGGGTTACCTCTCAACATGTAGCCCCAGAAGAAGCCTCAAAAGCAACTTCAGGAAATTGTGGAGTAGCCACAATTAGAGAAGCAGAGATGAGACCGAGTGGAGAGATCCCCTCAAGCATAAAACAAGTAACCTCATAAAAAGTCTTAGAAAGTTTTTGAGAAGCCACAATTGGAGAATTAGATAGGAGATCAAGTGGAGACATCCACTCAAGAAGAGACCTCCAGTCGGGGGAAATTTAGAGCCAAGTGGGCAGAGGGAGTACATCCATCCCTACCACCAGGTGAGAGGTGGGGCAATGTGAAGTGATAGTCCCAAGAGGGTAGAAATTGGGAAGAGTCCATTGAGAGGTTTTGTCTCTTGGACCATACCTTGCTACGAGAGACCACAATACATAATAGCAGGATGGGTTAGTGGCGGTTGATGCAGTTAGATATGAGAGTGACAGAGGAAGAGGCTAGCAACAATCACATAATCGGGAGTGCAGAGCAGAGTTGAAAATAGTATAGATGGCATAGAGGCAGAGTCAACAAAAATGTAGAGTTTTCAGTTGATAGAGGAAAAGATAGTAGCAGTTAGAGACTCTGGTGGCAAATGCATCATGCTGATTTATTTTGGATGCTTTTTGGCTACAAATGTTGTAGTAGCAACAACGACAACGAAAAGTCTTGTATGAAGAACATTCCAAATGTACCGAATCGGGACAAAGTTAAATTACTTTCTTCTTGAGGGGGAGCGTTGAAAATAGAAATAAGAAATGTTAAAAATAACATCTAGAAATTCCAATTTAATTTGTCCTCGAATTAAATTGTGAATTAAAATTGAATTATATTCTCATAGAAACTTGTAAATAGTTAATTAAGTTAAATTGACTTAATTGAATTAGGAGTTCAAGTTGGGAGTCTATCTGGAGTTAAGTAAGTGTGAGCCCTAAATTTTAAGGGCTCGGGTTGATTTCTTTGGAGTTGTAATTAGATAACTTTGTCTAACTAAGTTATAGTCAGTTAAACTAGTTCTAACTTTTGGACGAAGTAGTACAAGTTTAGTAGTGAGTGAGTGCATGAGTGCATCCTCAGTGCCACACCAGTTAACTAAAGATTATTTCATAAATAATTCATGCATGCCATCTCAGAGGAAGGCCCATTTCAATATAGAGTGTATGGAGAATGTACTATGAGTTCTACAATTTTCTTAGTTTGAAAGATCATGCATGCAATCAGTTAATGACCTAAGTTTGGATTGCACAGTTTGGAAGAAGGATTTCCAAATTAAATATGGGTTGATCCTCTTAGGAGTAGCTTAAGGAAGTAAGGGCTTGGTAGGAAACAAATTGGTTAAGTGTTGGCTAGAGTAAGCTTGTGAGGTAGAGAGTTTATCATACTTGTGAATGGATTGGTCTAGTGAGAACAAGCATTGTATTTTCTTCTCAGATTTATGATTAATGTAATATAGATAGTTGAGGTTTTGAGGACTTTCCTCCCCCAAAGAAATATTGTGTTATGTGAGATTTATATTCTACCTCTTTCTAATTATTGTTTTCATGGACCATTTTTGGTTTCCAATGTAAAAAGTGGAGTATATTCTTGTCTTGTGTTTCAATACATCACATGAGCTATTGAATCTATCAAAAAATCTACATATTCCATAGCTTGATTAATGAATATGGGAAATAGATTTATTCTGTTTCTATATTTTACCATTTAGTGCAATTCTTTGAGTGTATATTTTTTTAAAAATGCATTATATTTCATGATTTTGGATTCACAAAAATAGTGGAAAATATATCATGTTTATAATTCATAATCTCTTCATAGGTTCTTTGTTTATTCACTTCATACCTTATGTTACCTATTGTGGTTATTCATAAACCTATAGCTTAACAAACACCCAATAATTTTGATGTCTTAAATTCCATTGAATCACTAATAATCTAGCTAAATGGTTAGTGGAACTATTAGTTTAATGTAATCATGTAATCTTGACAGTGATATGAGGATTCACATAAACTAGCACACCAAACTTAGTTCAAATAAAGAAGTACAAATTTTATTATTTTCAAGAATTTAATCGGAAAATAGCACTTACCATTGTTGATAAATTGAAAATGGCCATCTTCCACCAACAAATATAAATGATAATAGATTGAAAGGACCAGAGCTACCTTTATCCAAAATGAAGCATGAGAATTCCCAAATTTATTTGCTACTCAATCAAGCCAAACAAAATAATTACTAGCAATGATACACAATACAGGAGGTATCTCTTCCTTGAGATGGGTGATCAACTATTCAACATGCAAAGTCATATTAGGCCACAAGGATTCTATAAACTTCATATTAAGCGCTTTATCAGAATTGCAAAGGCAATCCATTGCTAACCTAACCAGGGAATATATGTAAACCCAAGATCTGGGTGTGGGAGAAGGGGTACTCCCCATTATGGGATTTAGTGATGTTTGCATAATAGGCTTATGTAGTAATAAACGTGACAAGAACACCCTTGTCTATAAGATTTTTTAAGAAATTAAACATCGGAATGATATGCCCCTGAAGTGGAAGTGGAACTGCAACAACGTGTAGAGGCCTAAAAGATATGCCATTAATGGTTTCTAATTTTATCAGTAATCTCCAACATCTTGCACTGACATTCTCTTGTGATACACTATCCTTGTATACGTTCTTTTGTGATCAAGTGATCTAGTCTTCATATAATTCATGGTCACAACCATTATGAAATTTGATGTGAGGGTTGCACAATTAATTTTTTTTTGCCATAGTCAAACTAGTTGGGGGAATTGCCCGTAAAGTTATGGAAATTCCGGTTATATATAAAGAAAATCCGGCAAGGATTTTTGTAAATCCAATTTATAGTTGTTAAAATTCAAAATTTTAGGTGTCCTAGATGTTTTTGATGGTGCTGAATCCATTTACACCATCAAAAACATCATTCGAACACTGCCTCTATAAGATTTTTTGAAATTTTTTTGGCCACTTTTCACCATCCGAGCAATTCCTCCGTCAGTAGATGACTCCATTTTTTTGAGATAACAAGTGTTAGGTTTCGTTGGGAACCAATGAATAGTAGGGATCTGGACATGTAAATTCATATCGGTGGCACTATTATTTGGGAGAGAAGCATCTTAATCCACCTAAAATATTGGGGGAGATCTATGCCAAAAAATTACTGTCCCTACACATTTTGTTTGGCCTTTCTCTACTTCTCTTTTAATAAGATGACTTATTTGATATGTTTCGGTTTTTTCAGTTTTTATGTTTGAACCTTTTTTTTTTTTTTGATTGATAAGTGGGTGAATCCTGAAAATCACGCTTACCCTGTGGCTGAGAGGCCATGACTCAGGGGCATCTAAGCCGTCAAAGTCACTTGGGGATCGCACCCAGCCTGAGCTGCACTAGCGGAAACCATGCTGGATTTTTGGTATCGGCAAGACTAGAACCAGTGACCTTTGCTTACAGAGCGCCTTAACAGCGCGCTCCTTCACCGATTTGTCTAAATCTCTTTGATTTATGTTTAATTTTTTTTTTTGTGCTATTAATATAATTTTTTTGGCCTCTTTATTTTTTCTTAAGTTATATATATATATTATATAATATATATATATATATAGATTTGTTATTATTTCTATTTTTTTACTTTTTGTGATTTTTTTGTTTTATTTTTTTCAATGTTTTAATTTTTAAATTTATTTATTTATTATTATTTTTATATATATTTTCATTTTTATTTATTATATATCTATTTATTTATTTTTATTTATTATTTATTTATTATTTATTTATTTATTTATTTTTTTAGATTCCCTTTCTCGATCACATTATGTGTCAATTTCATGGTTGGTATTTAAGTTTCATTACAAAGGCCTCGAGTTCACCTACACTACATGTCAATTTGATGGTTTATTTTTTAAATTTGTTGCCAATGTGTCCAAGTTGTATTAAGTTTTAAGATTTTAAAATTGTTTATAATTTTAATATTTAAAAAAAAAATTACTCTTAGTATAATGACTCTTTCATTCACGTGTTCATTTCTAATGTTTTTTAGCCATAAAATTTATCCATAATTCCCAAGGAAAATTTTAAGGATGGAAAATTTTCTTGAAGTTTAAAACCATAGGTGAATATCACTAATCCCTAATATGAAAACTATTGAAACCTAATCATAGGGGTTGGGTCAACAACTATAAATAGTGTAAATAAATAATAGAGAAAATGGAAAGTCATTAGGAGATGAAACTCAACACTCACTCCCTCATGTATATAATAATGAACAACCTAAATGAATATAGTATCTCATTTTGAGGAGTTACCTTCTGGTCTGACATGGTATCAGAGCCAGTGCCATTTTTGGCTTCCCTCTTTCCATTGTAACTCCCTTCTTCCTATTCTTCCTATTTTGCAAAACTGACCTCTTGCAACTCTCCACAAGTGTGCCTCTGTCAAGAATTTGATAACCGTTCTACAGGTTTTCCCCTCTTTGGCAATTATTGTAGATGTTCGGCTGGTTATGTGAGGCAACTCCTCCACATGCGCAGTTGAGGTATCATTCTCCATTGCCAAAAAAAAAAAATTGTTGATTCATGCGTCTTCCTAAAATATATCTAGATACAAATGTCCAGGCATTGAGCTTACTTCCTCAACCTTACGTAGATGTAGTTTGAATGCATAATTATTTAGATCTAGCGTTCAAACCTGCTCTTGGTATTGAGAAACAAGCTACCGTAGTTGCTACACTTATTTTGACATTTTTTCCTACTCCAACTGGTATTCATGTTGAATAGTTAGATCACACTTTAGGATATTATTTTCACTAAGAAAATTTTGCACCTATACTTTAATGGAAGCATTTTTCTTATAAAGAACCTCAACTATTTCCCTAGACCTAGACATTATAGGTTTCTCAAATCCCTCCAAAATCCTTAATGATCGAGCCCTTGCATCATCCAAATCAAATAAATTCCTCATTTTCCATGTGATTTTGAGGAAGCAGACCATCGCAAGAATGAAGCGCAGTGGAAGCGTGGATTTGTCTATCAATGGTGGTGTTGCCCAGGTTTATGATAGCTGTGTTTTCAGTTTATGATAGTTGCATCCATACCACCATACCACAACATTCCATCCCATTTCTTTTTATTTTGTGGTTGTATTGTATGTTGTGTGGTTTGTGGTTGGGATTTAAACGCTGATTTGTTGAGTGCCGACTTTGAGATCTCAGTTTGATTTTGGGGATTTGTGCCTTGTATTCCAATGACACAACATAGGTGATGTGCATTTTTTATATATATTGTGTACCCCTATATATAACCCCTCACCCAAATAATACCCTCCCCATATAATACCTCTGCTCTATACATCATATTGTAATTTTTACACCAGAACTGCATTTTATACCACCAAAAGTGCAAATTTTATACATTCACAGTAGAAGTATTTTCTTTTTAGAAGTACACAGATGTTTAAAATGCAATCATTGATATCTATTGTGGGAGTGGTTATCACTGGCAAGGAGAACTATCTATAATGGTCACGGAAGATCAAACACACTCTCATTTTTAATGAGTTGTGGAAAGGAGTGTGCGTTGGAGAAGGAGACAAGGAACCAGAATAGTCTAGCTCATACAAGGAATTTTCTATTTGGGAAAATAAGAACCGCAAGGCTTATGCACTGATTGCAGCATCACTAAATGAAGAGGTGGGTCGCCATATTTCACCATTTTCAAATGATTTTGAAGCCTTACAAAAATTGAAGGAACTCTATGACTCACACTCTGCACTTGAAACTATTCAACTCATGATTATTTTTTTCAACCTTGAATTACAAAATGATGATCCTCTTGCTCTTGCATCAGAAGTAAAATCTATTATGCATGATATCAAAGTCACTAATGTCAAACTCGACATTCCTCTAATAGCTTTTCTTAAGGCACCTTATCCCACTTACTCAAATTATCTTGAGTCATTACAAGTAAATGGAAACCTCAAAGATATTACCTTTAACTCCCTTGTGACAAAATTTGTTGAAAGAGAGAAAGCTTTTGCGAAGAAGATAGCTCCTCAGTCTTCTGAAGAGGCTGTGTGTCTTTCACATAGAGAGGAGGATATTGCTCAAGATTCTCCAGATGAAGAGGTGGTCGAAGAGGAAGAGGAAGAAATTTCAGAGGCAAGGATGGCAAACATTCTCAAGGAGAAACGTTAGATTTGCATTACATACGCTGCAAAAGAGATGGATCACATGATGCATCCACATGCAAGTTTACTTGGGATAGAATTGAGCAAGAAAGAAACCAACCCAAAGGTAAAAATAATGAAAAAGAGAAAGGTGAATCACTTGAATCTGCTCAATATTTTGTGGCACACTGTAATATTGGAGTAAATGAAGACTTATTTAATGCTTCACCTGCTTCTTGGAAAAGTGATTGGTTTCTTGATTTAGGAGAAACTTGCCACATGACCTTTAGAAGAGATTTTTTTGAATAATTTACTCATAATGTTGATGGAGTAGAATGCTTTGCAGACAAATCAAAGATCAAGCCATCAGGGCTTGGCACAATGAGGTTTGAATTGCCTGGTCTTCCAGAATTTCTTCTGCATCATGTTTTATACCCCCCACAACTGAGGAGAACCTTGTTGTCCTTGGTCTACATCTGCCAATAAGTACACTCCATTCATATGTTTGATGGCAAGGTTGAGGTGAGAAAATCATCATAACACTCACATGTCATGACTGGGATAGAAGAAGAGAGGTTTCTCAAGCTACATGGTACCTCTACTCATGCACAAAATTTCTCATACAATTCTCATTATAAAGAAGGTACATTTCCATCAAGTTTATTATGGCATGCTATATTTGGACACTTGAAGTATGACAACCTCTGCTTTTTGAAGAAAAATAGTGTTACTCGTTTGCCTACAATTCCTAGGAAAGTTAAGTAATGTGATGCTTGCATTCTAGGAAAGCATAGAAAATAGTCTTTTCATGATTCACATTCTAGAGCACATAGAGAAATTGAACTCATTCATTCAGATTTATGTGGTCCAATTCCTATTCCTTTTGCAAATGGAAATAAATATATGATGACATCTATTGATGACTACACCAGAATGTGTTGGGTTGATTTATTGAAGAACAAATCTGATATTTTTCAAACATTCAATAACTTTCATTCATGAATTGAAAATGATTCACAATCTCATATTGACTCTATTCACACTAATAATGGAATAGAATACACTTCAAATGAATTTTAAAACTATCTTTTCCAACATGGGATCAAACATCAAACAACTGTGCCTTATAATCCCCGATAGAATGGAGTAGCTAAAAGAATGAATAGGACAATCTTAAATATGGTTCTCTCCATGATGTTTTTCAAAAATGTAAAATTGATGTTTTGAGCTGATGTAGTTCTATGTGTTGTATATGTAAAGAATAGATGTCCATCTAATGCTATTAGAAACAAGACTCCTTATTAAATGTGGTCTAGACACATTCCTTCAGTAAAACATTTTAGGGTCTTTGGTTCCACCCGTTATGCCTTGATACTAAAGGTACATAGAAACAAACTTGGTGCAACAAGTTGTAAGTCTATCTTCTTGGAGTATTCAAACATCTCCAAAGCACACCATCTCTATGATGAAGTCAATAAAAAGTTTATTGTATCTAGATATGTAATCTTTCTTGAATCATCCAAAGATGACAATGTTGTTGAGCGACAACTTGATCGCTTGGATAGATTCATAAATGAAAAATCATTTCAAGAATTTGATAATCATATTCCACATATTGAAGGGGGGATTCCTATACTAGATCAACTTGTTGAATCTTCCTCTAAAACACTCTCTCCCCCACATGAAACTCCAACAAAGGATGATACTCTGAGTGATGTGATTAACAGAATTGGGAGACTCAATATTGATTCATCCCAACTCAATCAACTAAGTAGTATGGAGCATCTCAGAAAGGTCCCCCAAAGTGGTTGACAAAGACAGTTGAGATTGTTCATCTTGATGAGGTTGGAAAGATAGGGACTATAAATTCAACCTGGAAAAATGGAGGTGATGTAAATGAATCCGATTCACATGTTGATATCAATGTTTCTTATGATTGTGAATTCAATTTGTCTACAGATTTTGAATCAATTTCCTTCAAAGAAGCTACTTCTCATGATGAATGGAAATAAGCAATGAAAAAGGAGTATGATCCCTTGATAAATAATGGCACTTGGAAGCTGGTTAATCCTCCATTGGGAACCAAACCAATTAGCTGCAAGTGGGTGTACAAGAACAAGTATAAAGCTGATGGCTCACTTGACAAGAACAAATCCAGGCTTGTGGCAAAAGGTTTTTCACAAAAGGAAGGGGTCGATTATGAGGAGTCATTTTCTCCCACGACAAAATGGGCTACCATCTGGACACTCTTTGCCCTAGTAATTTATAATGGTTGGAAAGTCCATCAAATGGATGTAAAAAATGCTTTCTTGAACAAAGATCTAAAAGAGAGTGTTGTTATGTCCTAGCCTAAATGATTTTCTTTGAAAGGACATGAACATAAAGTATACAAACTTGTGAATTCATTGTATGGCCTCAAACAAGCACTGAGATCCTGGTATGAAAAACTAACTGAGCATCTTCTAAAACTCAATTTCAAACATTATGATCTTGATGATGCAACTTTGTTTGTCAAGAAAGTTGGAAAAATAGTTGTATATCTTATGGTATATGTAGATGATCTTTTAATGATAGGGAATAATGAGAGCTACATTGCATCCATAAAGAAGGAATTGAGGAAGGTTTTGAAATGACTGATTTGAGCTATGTTCATTACTATCTTAGTATTGAAGTAACTCAACATCCAAAGTCCATATTCCATTCTCAAAAGAAGTACATTTGAGATCTGTTGAATAGTTTTGGCATGGCTCAATGAAATCCTCTAACTACTCAAACAAAACAAAACTTAAAGTTCACATCCATTGAAGGAAAAGAATTTGATAATGCAACAAAGTATAGACAACTTGTAGCAAGTCTCAAGTACCTGACTACTACCAATTGTGACGTTTCATTTTATCTTGAAATCCTCTCTGGGTTTATGCAAAAGCCTTGTGAGGGACATTGGTTTGTTGTAAAAAGATTTCTAAAGTACTTGAAGGGAACTCAATGCTTTGGAATCAAGTATACACAGGTGAGCGAATTTAGCTTGATTAGATACTCTGATTCAGACTTTGATGGAGACAAAGACACTAGGGTGTATACTTCAGGTTATACTATGGGTCTTGGATCAGGAGCTGTCCCATAGAGATCACGCAGACAATTAGTTCCAGCAGATTCCACAACAAAGGTAGAATATGTGGCAACAACTGAGGAAATAGAAGAAATTGTGTGGCTCGGGAAAATTCTAGAAGATTTGTAGCTAAAATAGGTACATTCAACTCCACTCACGATTGATAGTACCTTGGAAATAAAGTTGGCCAAGAACCCAAAGTTCCACGTTCGAACGAAGCACATCAATACAGAATATCATCTTATTCGACATCATGTTGATGCCAAAACAATCCATCTTCACCATCGTTCCAATAATGAGAAGACTGCAAACATCTTCACCAAAGTGCTTGGAAGAGAAAATCTTGAAAGATTTAGAACGATGCTTGGAATCACCAACATCCCTTCAGATTAAGGGGGGGAAGTTGACACCTAATAATTTGGATTCGGTGAACCACTGTAAATAGTTTAAATAAATAATAGAGAAAATGGAGAGTCATGAGGAGATGAAACTCAACAGTCACTCCCTCATGTATATAATAATGAATAACCTAAATGAGTATAGTATCTCATTTTGAGGAGTTATCTGCTCATCTTACACAAATTACAAATGTTTATTGATATATTCATACAATTATTCAAATTTATAATGATTTTATATATAGTCTCTACATAATGTTGGCGATTTTTGAGGTAAAATAATTTTATACTCTAAAATTTGGGCGAATCATCTTTTATAACAATTGGAAATTGGCGAATATTTTTTCTGGAAAAACCATGGAAAATTAGCCCATTGGGGAAATATTAGCCCCTAAAATTTTCCATGATAATGCCTTGGTTGTAAATGTTGAAAACTTAACATTTTTTGTAATCATGACCTTCGGTTTTAATTCCATGGTTGAAAAATTGTCAAATTTTTAAAGTTTTTCTAAGTCATGGTATTTTATCATTAATACTATGGTTGAAAATAGTTATACATATTTTTCCCTTAGCAGCATGACTGCAAATTGTTGGAATTTTAAGGCTTTGCAAAGACGTGATATTTTGTCTTTAATGACATGCTTGAAAATCGTTGAAATTTTAAGATTTTTTTTAGAGACATGAAATAACTTTAATGTCATACGTGAAAATCGTTGGAAATTTAAGGCTTTTCAAAGACATGATATTTTATCTTTAAGGTTGTGTGTGAAAATCGTTAGCATTTTAAGGTTTATTAGAGTTACGATATTTTATCTTTAACGTCATTATTAAAAAATGTTGAAAATTTATCTAGAAAGAAAAAGATGTTAAAAGATGTTATTCCAACATCAACACTTTTCGTTTTCAGGGTTTTTTTCACAAAAATCATGGCTTTCACTACCATTTTTAAAAAATGTTGAATTTTTACCCTAAAAAAAAGAGAAAGAAAAAAATATATTCGAGCATCAACACTTCTCATTTTTAGGAAAAAAATTTCATGTTTTTGTAGGGTTTTTCTTGCTAGAGTCATCATTTTGAGGTAATAGTTCTCGTTTGATCGATAACTTTGTTTCTTATTTTTAGATATAATTATGATAATTGATCGAGCCTATGTTTAAACATGTTAAGGGCTCGATAAAGGGTTTCTTAAAACTTTGATCAAGCTATTTGGAATTTGATCTCAAATGCTTAATCGAGCATTTTAAGCACTTGATCAAGCTAGTGAGGACTAAAAATCAAAGTTTTAACTCCTCTTCTATAGATTTTTCCACAACACCATTTTGTACCCTAGTGAACTTCATGAAGAAGTTGTCCCGATGAGGCAAAGTTGATCATGTTGGATTCAGGAAGGTATCCTCTATCTAATGGAAAATGAGTTTGCCATTTTCGAATTCATATGGTATTTTATATCTAGTTTCTTTTAAACATAATGGTCGAATTTTTTTTGGATAGTTTCGAAGGGGCTACATAAAAAATGAAAAACATAAAATATAGAATACGCAAAAATTCATAAAATACAAATATATTTGCTTACAAGTCCTCTTTAAATGGTACTCTTGGTTTTTTTAATTTATTTAAATAGTGAAAAAATATCCTACATGAACATGTGTGTAAAATACAATTGAAATATTACTTTTCCAAATTGAAAACGTAATAAAGATATAATTATATATCATAGAATTATGCTTATATATATATATATAATATATATATATATATATATATATTATATATATATATATATATATATTACACTTTTAGACTAGGTTATGTTATTTTAAAGCACACATACCTCTTAAGATGTGCGTAAATCTACAAGGACAAATATTTCATTTAATTAGAACTTGACATATTATAGGAGACTAATTATTTTTACAAAAAATATCATTAGGAAAACAACATAATTCTCCATGATTGTTTGTTTCTTTGAATCAAATTCTCAATCCTTATATGAATTGTGAGGGCTTCAATTCGATAAAAGAGAAAAATTTTGAAATTTCATAGCCACATTTGGTTCAAAAATATAATCCATCTTCACACACACATTAATCCCATAATTAAATATTAATAATATATCCAATATTCAATATTCAATATTTAACAATGTTAAAAATATTTATTAAACCCTAGTATAAGAAGCCTTATATTGTAAAACTCAAATATTATAAACCCAATATTAAAAATCATAATATTAAAGTTTAATTATAAAATGGTAATATAAACTTAGATTAATAAAATCCTAAAAACCTTAATATTAAACTCTAATTAATAAAATTATGGGATAGCTTAAACAATTTAAATACTCAACTCAAAATTAAAAGAATTAAAACCCAACTTAAAAGAATTAAACTGTCTATTTTGACATCGTGGTTGGTTAATAACGTTAATGTCTTCCTCAAAATATTTCAAAATTCGACTTTGAGTCTCAAAATTGTATCATTGTTAGAGGGAGAAATACACAATTCTTTTTCCATTAAGGAGGTACATGTAAGTGCATTTATATTCAAAGGCAGTCCATCTTTCTGCACAATAAGCGAAAACCTTATAAAAAATTGGCACCAAGTAAAAAAAATGTAATATACTAATTAATGTATTTTATTGATTAAATAAGAACCATATTTATAATTACATGTAAAATAACACAATTTTTTTGACATACAACCATATTAATAAATTGATAAATTTAAGTAATTTGTAGATTGAAAAGTTTATATATCTCAACTTCGTGAAAATAGCTGCTGTCTCAGATCCGCCCTCTTCTGGGAGGCAAGCTCCTGCCCATATCGTCAGTGAAGCCCCGACTCCCACTGTCTAGGTGGACCAGGCCTCACTCGATGAGGCTTTGAAGTTTTCTGAAAGTGCCTTAATCTACCAATTCAATGGCTTTTGGCCGCGACTGATAGCTCTCCACAATTGGATCTTGGAGCTATGGAAGCCTGTCATTTCTGATGTAATTAATATCTACCCTTGTGCTAGGGGTTTCTTTATAGTAGATTTTGAAAACCCTGAAAAAAGACAATGTATTCTAGATTTTGGCCCTTGGTTTTGAGAAACTTAGGCCTATTCATGAAGCCATGGAACCCATCATTCGATCGCTCAACAACAATCATAACCTCAACACCAATTTGGGTGAGATTGACAAACCTACCCTTGCATCTATGGAATTCCTCCTCACTGAAAGCCATTGGAAATGCAATTGGGAAATTTTACTGCAGGTGCCTAGAAACAGAGAAATATGTTAGAACCACCTATGCACGCATTTGTGTGGAAATGGACTTCAGCGCTAGATTCCCAGCTAAAATACACCTTACAAGTAAAGAGTATTTGTGGAACTAGAAACTCAATTATGAAAGTGTCCTCTTCAGATGTCGATCCTGCTTTGAGACAGGCCATCTAGCAAAAAATTGCCCAAAAGCCTCCCATAAAAATTCGGCTAGAAAAAATCAACACAGATCTACATGGTGGGAAGGAACACAAAAAGAATACTACACTGTCATCAAAGAAGAATACTCTCAAGAAAACTCTGAATCACAACGAATCAGGCAAGAAAGAAACAACTCTCAAGACAAGCATGGAGAAAGCCCTGCCCAACAAAAATCTTCATTTAAGAGCAAAGCAAATCTCCTAGACCAAAATCATTCTCCGACTATCTTCAAAAGGACGAACACAATAGATCGCGAAGCTAAGACACCAATGTCCCAAGAACCATAAGAAATGAAGAAGATGCAAGATGAAGGAAGTTGGAAGACCATAGAGAAAAAAAAGAAAGCTGCAACACCAATCTCGCCAAGAAAGACGAGGAGCCAGACAATTAAAAACTAAGAAAATTATAGGTCCAATAGAACAATTTTGTCTTAGTGAACGTTAACCACCACCATCATCATCATATCAAATATATGAAATTTTTTAATAATATATTGACTAAATTTGAAAACATATTGATTCAATTATATGGATTCTTATTTCAAGTGACTAGTAACCATTAAATGTTATTTATCTTATAAACCATAGATATGAAAACATGGTTTTTAATAGCTCCCATCAACATACCTTTCAAAATAATATGGTTAAGTAAATAATCAAAACTAAAATCAAAACATGCTGTTATCGTCGGTTTAGATCCAATATCCTCCAAATATTAGCTCACACCCACTATCCTCTACATTACTAGCTGGTAGTAATGGAGAAGTTTTAGCTTCTATTATCAATAATACTCACACTAACGGTTCTCATTCTCTCTTAGAATGATCCTCCACTTTTGTATGTTATGCAAGAAAGCTACGAAGAAGATAAACTAAATACCGTGATAAAAAAAAACAGCATATTCTAATAGAGTTTTACATGTGTAGCATGTTGTACATGTACATAATGCTTTAATTTCCTTATTTTAAACTCTAGTCCGAACCAAAATACCATCCATTCAACATGTAGACTCATTTAGAACGATGTATTTCTGACCGGATGTCAAGTTTTTATCAAATGTTACTTAAATTCATTAAAATTTTGTCCATAGAGCTAATTATATTATAGATATGTATATTGCCTTAAGGTGCAGGTGTATGAACCCTATAATAGCTAAATATGTAATCTAAAAGGAAAGAAAGATCAGTCTCTCTTTTGTATGGTCGATCTAGGTTATTGATAAATTTAGATAATTTGTCGATTGAAATTAGGAAGATTGAAATGGCTCATATATTAATTAATGCCATGCATTAATATTTTAAGTTTATATATATAATATAATTATTATTATAATAACAAATTTAAAATTCATAACCATATTTACCAAGGTGGTTGATAAGTTTATGAGCTTATATCAAATACATTTATTATGAAAAATAAAGTATTATGTTTTAATAACATTAAAACAACCATATACATAATATAACTAACAATAGCATAAATAATAGCAATTACTGAATACTTATTAACTCTCAACCATTATGTTATGGAAATATATCTATATAATATATATATTATAGATATATATATAGGTGTAAATATAAAAGAAATAAGACCATATAAAACTAAAATATATTATAACTTTAATCATATATATATAATAATATATAGAGTATAATATATATATATCATAAAATTACATATATATATAAGAAAAAATCATAAAATCATTGGTAGTTTTGAAAATAATACATATTACTAGCACAAGGATAGTACGTCATAAGCCACTATATGTACCTCTCAAATAATACCATAGAGAATAGTCAAAAACCCTAAAAACGAACTAAAACCACGGGCACAAACACAAACAAAGGAAGACAAAACTACAGAGGGCTAGTCACACGCACCCCCACCCCTCCTATATATATAGATATAGATATATATAAACCAAATCGATTAAGAGTGTAAACCCAAGAGAGTAATATTATAAAGCCAAGGTATATAAACCCTAAAATAAACATGGTTAACTCTAATTTACCATGGTTGATTTTCATATTGTGACAATATTTGTCACAATGAAATATTGGACCATCATTGACCATGGTCGATCATAGTTGATTTTCATGTTGAGACAATATTTGTCACAATGCAATGTTGGTCCATCCTTGACCATGGTTGATTATGGTTGATTTTCATATTGAGACAATCTTTGTCATAATGTGGCATTGGACCATGGTTGAACTTGATTCACCATGGTCAACGACGGTTAAGAATGGTTTACTATTGTTGATGATGGTTTATGATGGTTGAAAATCATTGATTTTCATATTGAGACAATCTTTGTGACAATGTGACATTGGATGATGGTTGACCATGATTATAAACCCAACAGATTTATATTAAAACCAAGTGTTAATATTATAAAACCTATGAATAATATTAGATCCTAGGTATATGAAACTTTAGATTAGTAAACCCAAGGGATTGATATTATAAAACCAAGGCAATAATAAACCCAAGGCGTTAATGTGAAAATCCCAAGGGATTATAAACCAAAGGGATTAATATTATAACACTGAGAAAAATAAACCCTAAGATAAATATTATAAACCCTAAAATAAACATGGCTGACTATGGTTTACCAAGGTTGATTTTCATAAGTGGATAATCTTTGCCGCAATGTAATGTTGGACCATGGTTTATTTTCATATTGAGATAATCTTTTGACATTGGACGATGGTTAACCATGATTGATGAGTTGACGACACTTGAAAATGGTTTACCACTGTTAACAATTGTTTACAATAATGGTTCATTTTCATATTGAGATAATCTTTGTCACAATGTGATGTTGACGATGATTGCCCAATGTTGACCATGATTATAAACCCAAGGGATTCATATTAAACCCAAGGATTGATATTATAAACCCTTTGAATCAATCCAATAGTTTACTATTATTGACCATGGTTGACAATGGTTGACCATGGTTGATTTTCATATTGAGACAATCTTTGTCACAATGTGACGTTGGACCATGATTATAAACCAAAGGAATTTTTATTTAACCCAAGGATTAATATTACAAACCTTACAAATAATATTATACCATAGGAATATAAACCATTAGATTAATAAACCTAAGAGATTGATATTATAAACCCAAGGGAATAATAAACCGAAGGGGTTAATACTAAATAACCAAGGGATTATAAACCCATGGGATTAATGTTATATATCCAAGATACACAAACCCTAAAATAAACATGGTTAAATGTGGCTTACCATGGTTTTTCTCATATTGAGGCCATCTTTCTGACAATGTGATATTAGTCCCTGGTTGCGCATGGTTGATTTTCATATTGAGACAATATATATCACAATGGGACATTGGACGATGATTGACCAGGATTTAACATGGTTACAAATGGTTGAAAATGGTTTACCATTATTGACAATGGTTTTTCATTGTTGATGATAGGTGACAATGGTTGAAAATGGTTGATTTTCATATTGAGACAACCTTTGTCACAATGCGACATTGGACAATGGTTGACCTTTGTTTACCATGATTATAAACCCAATAGATTTATATTAAAGCAAAGGATTAATGTTATAAACACTATGAATAGTATTATACCCTAGGTATATGAACTCTTAGATTAATAAACCCAAGCAATTGATATTATAAAGCCAAGAGATTAATATTATAAACCTAAGGGGATAATAAACTAAGGGGCTAATACTAAAATACAAGGGATTATAAATCCAAGGGAATACTATTAAAACCAAGGGATTAATATTATAAACCCAAGGTAAATAAACCCTAAAATAAACATGGTTGACTATGGTTTACGATGGCTGATTTTCATATTAAGAGCATCTTTGTCACAATGTGACGTTGGGCCATGGTTGACTATGGTTGATTTTCATTTTAAGACAATCTTTGTCACAATGTGACATTGGACAATGGTTAACCATGATTAACCATGGTCGACAATGGTTGGCAATGGTTTACCATTGTTGACCATGGTTGATGATGGTTGACAATGGTTCATTTTCATATTAAGGCAATATTTGTCACAATGTGACATTGGACCATGATTGACCAAGGTTGCCCATAACTATAAACCCAAGGGATTTATATTAAACCTAACGATTAATATTATAAACCCCATGAATAAACCCAATGGTTAACCATTGTTGACCATTGTTGAGAATAATTTATCATGATTATAAACCCAATGGATTCATATTAAACCTTATAAATAATATTATAAACCATATCAATAGTATTAAACTCTAGTTATATGAACCTTTATATTAATAAACCCACGAGATTGATATTATAAACCCAAGGGGTAAATACTAAAATCCCAAGGGATTATAAACCAAAGGGAATGATATTAAATCCAAGGAATTAATATTATAAACCCAAGATAAATAAAAAATAAGATAAATATTATAAACCCTAAAGTAAACATTGTTGACTATGGTTTACCATGGTTTATTTTCATACTAATAAAATCTTTGTCACAATGCGAAGTTGGATCATGGTTTATTTTCATATTGAGATAATATTTTTCACAATGTTACATTGGACGATGGTTAATCATTATTGACCATGATCGATGATGGTTGATAATGGTTTACCATTGTTGACCATGGTTGATGATGGTTGACAATGGTTCATTTTCATATTGAGATAATCTTTGTTACAATGTGATGTTGGACCATGGTTGACCAAGGTTTACCATGTTTATAAAACCATGAGATTTATATTAAACCAAGGGATTAGTATTATAAACCCTATGAATAAACCCAATGGTTTACTGTTGTTGACCATGGTTGACAATGGTTGACCATTGTTGATTTTCATATTGATACAATCTTTATCACAATGCGATGTTAGCCCATGGTTGAAAAATATTATAAACCCAAGGGAATAATAAATATAAGGGGTTAATACTAAAGCCCTAAGGGATTAATATTATATACCCAAGGTATATAAACCCTAAGATAAATATTATAAACCCTAAAATATACATGGTTGACCATGGTTTACAATGATCGATTTTCATATTTAGACAATCTTTGTCACATTACGATGTTAGACCATGGTTGATTTTCATTTTGAGAAAATATTTTTCACAATGTGACATTAGCCCACAACTGACCATGCTTGACAAAGATTTACAATGGATTAACATTATTGGTGATGGGTTACAATTGTTAAAAATGGTTCATTTTCATATTGAGCCAAACTTTGTGACAATGTAATATTGGACAATGGTTGACCATTATTTACCATGATTATAAACCCAACAAATTTATATTAAATCAAAGGATTAATATTATAAATCCTATGAATAATATTATACCCTAGATATAGGAACCCCTAAATTAATAAACCCAAGGGATCGATATTATAAACCCAAGGGAATAATAAACCTAAGCATTAATACTAAAGTCCCAAGGGATTATAAACCCAAGGTAAATAAACCTAAAATAAGTATTATAAATCCTAAAATAATCATAGTCAACTATGGTTTACCATGGTTGATTTTTATATTAAGACAATCTTTTTCACAATGTGCCATTCGACCATGGTTGACTCATGAGGCTCATCAATAGGTAAACTATATGGGTCACAAGGACACTCTCGAGCTTATTAAATTTTCTTTTCTCATGTTTATTTACAAATTTTGTTATATTTCACTGAGTGAGAAGAGTAAAAGTGAGTTACTATGTCATATGGCCTAATGTGTGTTGAATGCAGAAAATTGGAGAAGTTTTGAGTTGACTTGAGTGAAAGAACTAAAATTAGGCAAGAAAGAGAGAGTCTAGGAAGTGGTCTCCCTCAACTACTCAAATCATTCAAAGATTCTCCCCCTCTATCCCATCAACTCAGTGTCGCTGGCAGCCAAGCTAGTGCCAATCAAGGAAAATTTTTCCTCGAGTTAGGGAGCCAAGTATCCATATTTTCTAAGGAGATGTTGGTAGATCAAGTTTTGTATAAATAAGCAAGCTAAGGGCTCATTAGGATTCAAAGTTTTATTGTACCCAAGAGGCCATTAAGTTGAACGAAATTTAATTGTTATTGCTATGATGTATTTGAAATTTTTATGATAATGAGAAATTATGTTTTGATCCAGCACTGGGTTGACTTAGAGAGCTGAAGCTCTTGGGTTACGGCCCAACCGTAGTAGCAAAAGTTCCTCCCTTTTATATTTGTATTCTTATATTAGAATGTTGAATAAGTGCTGATGTTTATTTATGTTTTCTTTTTAGCTAAGAAAGTTGATCAAGTTGTTTCTTATCCATGATTTCATTAGCTTAAAGTGTAGATTAGTGTTGCAGTCTAGTGAATGAAAATATTCCAGAAATTTTTGTGCCAATGACTTCTATCTCATCTCCCTTATGGGATGATGATTAGGGGACCCCAGTGTCACAGGCAAAAAACAAAGTTTGTCTTTTGTTCATTTCCTAGACTAAGTCTCATTCCTAGCTAGACAACTGTTTATGATTCCTTGGAAATATTTGCAGTTGTTATTCTGCTTCTTAAGATTGTTGTAGCTTCAAAGGTAGTCCATTTCATATATCTAGCCTTTAACAATAGTTACATCAGATTTTCCAAATTCAAGTCATCTTTTCGATGTTGACATGTAATAATTTTTAAATGAAAAGAGAAACACGTTTTATTGTAGGAATTGTTGACATGCAAGAAGGGACTCCTACAATCAACTCCACCTTCTGTCGATGCATATTAGCCCATATTCTGAACCTTTGTTTTCTAGCCATTATGAGAAAGTTGTCTTAGGAAAATTTGGCCTTATTGGAGTGCTAATCTTGGACATGGGTGAAGTTCACCTTCCCTACACCTTATACAATTGTCATGCACCTTTCCAACACTTCATCCCACCATTCTTGTCCTCCAAAACCTCTCAGCCAACTTCTTGTAGTAGTTGAGGACATTCTGTAGCACTTTCATGTAGCAAACCTCTGTCTTTCTATTTTGACCCTGTTTTCCCTATAAGGATAGTGTAACCTAGTTTTAGAGTAGGTTAATGCCTCATCTTGGACTCCATGACCATAAGTGACACCTAGACTAGTCCTTTCACTTTTCCTCCCTGTAAGATTAGACAAAATTAGATCCTTTATTTCTGGTGATGATGTACAAGAATAACATAGTTTCCTTTCTGCAAGTGATTTGTGTCATTTCATAGAATTTACAGGTTTGATATCTTTCATTTCTTGGTTTTACACTAAATTACCTTATCTGCACTAGAAATAGCTTTACATTCCACTATCACTAATTAGACTCCCGTTAGTTCAATAGAGGAATGCTCTAGAACCCTAATGGTGAAGTGTGCTAGTTGAGAAGTGACATGAGTAGAATGATGCATATGTTGTGTATATAACATTGTCACATCCAAGTTTGTATGAAACCCTGGGTTGATAAAGTAAATATGGTAGCGCTAGGAGTTGCAACAGTCTTACTGCAATACTGAGGCTCATCACTTTTTGGGGCCGTTACTGGGGACGTGTCTAGGTATATGTAATTTTTGCTGTTTATTTTGATTTTTCATTTTCTAGATATATGTTACTCTTTCTTTCTTTTTTGTCTTTCATTTGGTTTTAAAAAGAAACTGATAAAAGAAAAGATATATTTCTTTCATGCCTCGTAGGAGTAGAGACACTTCAGGGAAATTCTTGCAAAAGTCCCCCACACCATCAAACAATCAACCTTCCCTCTTCTTCAGTGACTGCCATCTTCCCTCTCTGACTACAGTGGAGTTAGACGACCCCTTAGATGAAAAAGCTGAAATATCTAAAGATCCTATTAGGAATAAGAAGAAGAGAATATTCCACACACTTACATCATAGTTAAAAACAAAAATGAGGCTAAAAACAAAAATGATGGTGATTTGCCCATTTGAGAGACTAATGGAGATACTAGGATGAAAAATATAACTCCCTCTTCCCTTCCTCACTTCCATGGCTTAACCTGAAAGGACCTTGATACCTACTTGTTTAAGTTTGATGACATCTTTAGAACTGATGATTATACCTATGATGACCAAAAGTTGAAATTGTTCCCATCCATCCTTAAGGATGCAACCTTGTTGGTTCATGTGTCTACCTAGGGATAACATCAATACTTGCACTCAAATGCAACAATCCTTTAAGAACAAGTACAGGGATTGTTTTAGGTCTAAAGACACCAGATAAGAAAACTTTAGAATGACCCTAGGATGTGATGAATCTCTGGAAGATTATGAATAAAGGTTCCAACTCGGTTACAAAAGGCTCAAATGCACTGTTGATCCCGAATCACTCAAGTTAGTCCTTATTAGAGGAATCGAGGAGGACATATTGGAAACCCTAAACATGTTGTTTGGAGGGGACATTTATCAACGACCCTATCAAGATATCGAGACAATATTCAAAAACCATTCTAGGGACGCTAGAGAGAAGGGTAGGGCTAGTAAAGCTTTTGCCAATTACTCTTATTCCGACACATCTATTAAGAGTGAAATTGGAAACATGTTGGAGGACTTCAAAAGTGAAATGCTACACACCTTTTCTATGCAAATGGACACTATGGAGATCAAGAGGATACAAGAGAACCAGAAAGGGACTTAGCCATCATTTTCCTTAGATGGACTAAAAGGCACCCCAGAAATGAGTTCCCATTAAATATTATAGAGGTATGCTTGTTTGTGAGGAAAATCATTCCACAGATAAGTGCCCTTCTCTACCTAGATAGAAGGTTATATACCAAGGGGATGAAGGTGGGGCTGAAAAACTCTATTGTAGCAATAAAAGGAGACCTCAAGAACCTCATCCATACTAGCAGAGAATGCAAGGTGCATCATATTTCTATTACAATCCCAATTAGGATGAACCCTTATCCCCTTTGTGTTCTCTTAATCGTCCTTCATGTTCCACATATTCTCCTTGGTCTTATGTAACTCAGTATCCTTCCC
This sequence comes from Pinus taeda, assembly GCA_000404065.3. NCBI lineage: Eukaryota > Viridiplantae > Streptophyta > Pinopsida > Pinales > Pinaceae > Pinus > Pinus taeda. The sequence goes on from APFE031333719.1 coordinate 335,222, forward strand.
ATCCTATCAATCAACCACTTTAGCCATATGATTCTCCACATCCTCAGTGGAATACCCCATCACATCATTGGAGGCCTCAATTCAACAAACCTCCTACTTTACCACTTCCACCTCCATCTCAACCAAAACTAATTCATCCTACTCCACCCAATCAAGATCAGATTCCTGCCCAACCAAATCTGAACCTGAACAATAAGCAGGCACAACAAGTCTATAGTGGGGAGACATCTTGCCATGCATATGCTATGGAAATTCAAGAAATTAACCTCAGGTCTGGAATAGTGCTCCCAAATGACCAACCTCCATGTCCACCTGAGGAGATTGAAAAGGAAAAGGAAGAGAGTGTTACTAAAGCCAATCCACCTAATTTTCTTGAAATATTGATCCATCCCAGTCAGCACACCCTAGAAGAGACTAAACTTTTGGGAGAAATGAAAAATTTGTGTGTTAAAACCTCACTCCTCCGAGCCATCAAGGATGTTCCCATATACAACAAGCTAATCAAGGAGAAACACTATAAACATACTGGGAGGACAAAGAAAGACACCCCTACCATTAATGTCATTAGTCAGTTGTCTTTCCTAATGCTAGGGAGAGTGATTTTCCAAAAGTATCTAGACTGTGGAAGTTGTGTGGTAGATGTGGACATTGATGTCATGATTGTCCCTGACACCTTGATTGATCTTGGGGATTCCATCAATGTGATGACTAAGGAGACCATGATGAAACTAAATCTCCAACAATCCTAAAGAAAGAACACAACAATATTTCAACTTGTAGATAGGTCCATAGTAGCTCCTCGTGGAGTTATTGAGGATGAAATGGTCTAAATTGATTCCCGGGAGTATCCTGCTAACTTCTTAGTTGTCCATCCCAAGACCAAATTCAATGGTTATCCTCTCATCCCTTGAAGACCGTGGCTAACAACTACTTCTTACATAAGTTGCAGAGATGGGAACATGACCATTAAGAATGGGCATTTGACCAAACACTTGGTTGTGTACCCTCGTGCTCAGCTGTCCCTAGAGCATGACTTACCCTAATGGCTAGAAGAAAAGGAAGAAGATGAAGTATATCATACCAAATCCTATCCAATCTATACCGTAGATGCTATTGTAGGAGGGGGAAAGCCTGATGAAGATGACCTCATTAATCAAATCCTCTAGAACCCACCCCCAAGACCATGCCTCTTGATGAGCTGCTGAAGGAATCTGAGGGTAATCCTTGGACTGAGTTATTCCTAGTGGACCCAAGCTCTGCACATGTCAAAATGGTATAAATTTTTCCATCTATGACTTTGAAGATCAACCCCTATCTCTCAACCAACCAACAAGAAAAGTTGTGTAACATGATGAGAGAACACTTATATGCCTTTGCTTGGAGCTACAAATAAATGAAGGGAGTGCATCCTTCGGTGTGTACTCACCACATATACATAAAGGAAGGGTGAAAACTAGTGTGCCAACCTCAGAGGAGAATGAACCCAGCTCTCAAAGACATAGTAAAGGAAGAGTTGTAGAAATTGTTGGATGCAGGGTTCATCTCTCTCAGCCAACCAAGAAGAGAAGTTGTGTAACATGATGAGAGAACACTTATATGCCTTTGCTTGGAGCTACAAATAAATGAAGGCAGTGCATCTTTCGGTGTGTACTCACCACATATACATAAAGGAAGGGTGAAAACTAGTGTGCCAACCTCAGAGGAGAATGAACCCAACCCTCAAAGACATAGTAAAGGAAGAGTTGTAGAAATTGCTGGATGCAGGGTTCATTTACCACGTCTCAGATAGCGAGTGTGTGTCCCCTCTAGTTTTTTTCCCAAAGAAGAATGGAAATTCGAGGATCTATATGGATTATAGAGATCTAAACAAAGCCACTAAAAATTACCATTTTCCTCTACCTCCCATTAATCAAGTCTTCGATGGTCTTAGGGAAGAAGTTCTTCTCTTTCCCAAATGGATTCAGTGGTTATAATTAGATCTAGATCATCCCAGAGGACCAAGATAAAACCACCTTCACTTCTACTTAGGGTACCTTTTCTTATAGGGTCCTTCCTTTTGGATTATGTAATTCCCCTGCCACTTTTCAAAGGGTAATTCTAAGCATCTTTGCTGAGCTAGTCCATGAATATGTAGAAATATATGTGGATGATTTCACTCCCTATGGGTGTGACTTCCTAGAGGCTCTCTCTAACTTGGGGAAATTACTAAATAAGATCATTGAAAAGAACCTATCACTTAATCTCGAGAATTGTGAATTCTTGGTGAATGCAGGGACGTTTTTGGGTCATTCAATATCCCATGAAGGAATACAAGTGGACCCAAATAAAATTTCCCTCATAAAAAGGGTCCCTACTCCTCAAAAGAATAGGGATGCTAGGAGTTTCTTGGGCTTAGCTAGATATTATAGGAGGTTTATCAAGGGCTTCGACAAAGTAGCCTCACCATTGTTTGGATTGCTGGCCAAGAACTCTGAATTTTGTTGGTTAGATAATTGCTAAGAGGCCCCAGATATCCTGAATGATAAGTTGACTACTACGCCCATATTTAGAGGAAAAAATTGGGCTTTTCCTTTCCACATCCATGTTGATGCATCTGACAAAGATGTAGGAGCAGCTCTAGGTCAGATAGATGACAAGTTGCCTTGTGCCATTTACTTCATTAGAAAAAAATTGTCCAAGGTTGAAATGAATTACATTATGACTGAGAAGGAACTCCTAGCTGTTGTCCATTTCTTGAAAAAATTCAGACACTACATCACTCGTTATCAAACCTTTCTACACACTAACCATGTTGTTATCAAGTACTTAATGAACAAGCCTAATGTGAATGCTAGAATTATTAGATGGTTTCTTTTATTGCAATAGTTTGATTTAACCATCATTGGTAAGCTAGGTAAAGAAAATGTAGTTGCATATTTTTTATCTAGACTTTCTTTTCCCGCAGGTGAAGAAGGGATCATTGATGATCAACTACCAGATGAGCATTTATTTTCTATTTCATTTCTCTCTCCATGGTTTTCTAGCATAGCCAACTACTTGTTGTTGAAAAGTTCCATCTAAATCGATCATTCAAACAGAAGATGAGGATTATAAGGGAGAACACCCCATTCACTTGGATTAGGGGAAATCTCTTCAAGCCGGGCCCAAATCAAATCTTTAGGAGGTGTGTGAGGGAGGACAAAGTCTTCCACATCTTCTTAGCCTGTCATGGTGGGCCTTGTCAAGGTCACTTTGTTGCTAAGAGGACAAATTTCAAGGTACTGCAAGCTCGCTACTACTGGCCCACTCTCCACCAAGATGAAAGAAGGTACACTAGTCGATGTGATTAGTGCCAAAGTATGGGGAAACCTACTCACAAGGATGAAATTCCCTTGCAACCTCGGGCGGCCTTAGATCCATTTGGCAAGTGGGGCATGGATTTCATTGGGCCAATTGATCCACTATCAGGGAAAAAGAGGCACATAATTATATGCATTGATTATTTAACAAATTGGGTTGAGACCAAGGATGTAAAAGTAATAAGAAAATAAAAAGTCATTGATTTCTTAAGGGAGAATATATTATACAAATTTGGGTACCCTAGAGAACTAGTCACTCATTAGGGATCTTAATTCACATCACATCTGATCGAAATTTTGTTAAGGCAACATGGGATAAAGCACATAAAATCTACTTCCTACCATCCTCAGGCCAATGGATAAGTAGAGGCCACCAATAGAGCATCAGAAGGCATCCTCATCAAGGTTGTGGGCAAAAACTAAAAATATTAGGCTAATAGATTAGTGGAGGCCACTTGGGCCTATAATACAACCTCGAAGACAACCATTGGTTTCACCCCTTATAACTTGGTCTATGGAAACAAGGCTCTGCTCCCCATTGAATTTGAGTACAACACCTTTAGAATGGAAGCTTAGTTGGATTTAGATGTTGCAAAGGCACAACAGGAAAGGTTGGTCCAACTGAATGGTCTAGATGAATTCAGGATGCAGGCCCTCCTACACACTGAAGTTATCCAAGTACAAAGGAATGCTTGGAATGATAAGAACATCAAGGACATGGATTTTCAAGAAGGTGATTGGGCTCTTCTATATGACTCTAGGTTCAAGGAATTCAAAGGAAAAATTATGACAAGGTCGTTAGGCCCATCCTTGATAAAGAAGTGCCATTATAATGGAGCTATTCAAATAAGAACCATTGATGAGGAAGGTATTCCCTTGATTTCCAATGGATACATATTGAAGGCTCAGAAAAGACCTCTATCTAGGGAGTAGTTCATCAGTACCATTAACAAGGAGGTAAATTTAATTGGAATTGTCCTAGCTTCTTCATAGCATTCTTGAAAAATGTTTTTCTTTGTGAAAAAAATATTAAAAAACAATAAGAGGTCTCGACGAAAAACTCCATGAGGCATTTGAGGAAAAATATTGGGTTGAAAACCTCCTTGAGGTAGCCTAGGAGTGGCAAAAAAGAGAAAAATAAAATATTCCTGGGTGAAGACCTCCCTTGAGGCATCCAGGGTAGGCACGCAGGTTGAAAACCTCATTTGAGGCAGCCTGTGTTCCCCTAAAAAAAGGATAATAAAGAGAAAGAGAAAAAAACAAAAAGAATGCCATGACATGGAAGTTCAACCTATCCATTAATAAATTCTTTCGCTTTGCATGTTTTTGACAATAGTGGAAAACATATAGCTACAAGGACAACATGCTCAAGTTTTATTCCATTTCTCCCTCCATCCACTCCATCGCATCCATGTGCCTACCACTCTCATCCATCCTCAGGGATCAAAACCAAATTTTTGGCATTCTCTAGTTTCTTACAGGATGTCTAGTAACTGTTAGGAATATCCCTATAGCAATACAAGATGTCCTGAAATAATACAGGAAAAGGGGACTCGATGAAAAAATAATCATGCATTCCTATTCTATGTTGATTAACGACCCTACACTTCATCAAAACACTCACCCATCATCCATGCATCCACGATTCAAATCACCATACCCATGCCTAGCTCTTTCTCATTCAACAAATACATGAAAATTTCAAAAATTAAAACAAAAAAATTAGAGGACATGTCCTCCATTGCCACAACCCTTCACTACTCCATCAAGGCTCTTCTATCATCCTCCAACCCTACACTACTTCCCAGCATCCCTCTGAAGAAAGAAAAAACCTTAAAATGGAGAAAAAGGGGCTACTACAGGATCTTATATAGTAGCATGTGCCACTACTGCAACCAACCCGAAAATCATTTTGTGTGCTCAACCTGAGTGAGGAGGAGTATTGTCATCTATGGATACTAGGGAAAATTTTAAGGATGACTATCCCTTATGTATTCCCTATCCCTAGGATGAGGTAGCTTACCACATCCTTAAATTCATTTCTTGTGAAGGGAGACTGAGTGTAGTCTATGGCTACCAATTCAGATTATTCCATAAATTGAGATTTCTAACGATGTTGCCCATAGCCCAAAAACTAAATGTGCCCTATTTTCTCCTACAGTAACTCATAGACATGAGCTAGAAGGTGAAAGAGGGAAAGAAACAACAGTTACCACACCATAGTCTCATCAGTCTAATAGTAGAGGATGCTTTGAGTAGATCAAGAGCCCCTGTCCTCTGGTCCACATTAATAGATATGGACAAAGAATCCTTACTTGAGACCCAAGTCCTTGCACTTGGTGAGAACCCATCCTCAAGTGCTAAAGAAGAAGAAGAAGAAAAAAGAAGAGGCAGAGACAAAAAAAATAAAGGAAGAAGAAAATAAAGAAGAAGAGGAGGAGTAGCAGGAAGAGCCCTACCCTGAGAAGACCATTTCACTTGAATGGGAGGAGATATCCCTAGATGAGGGAAGGTTGTCTCCTGAGCCCAGTGAAAATGAGGTAGTTGATGCCTTGTCTTCTTTGATCACACCCATCAATTCCATGAAGAAAAGGGAGAGACAAAATCCCCTCTATCTCAAAACAAGAAGAAGAAATAGGATTAAGTAGGGGAAGATACAAACCCTGACAAAAACCCTTATTATAATTAATGAATCACCAAATAAACAGGAGAAGATAAAATCCATGGGCATGAAGGTTGAAAAAGTCACATCACCAGGAGCAACCCCAAAGGCTACCATTACCTATGTGAGAAATCCTGTCACCAGGTCAACCTCATCTAAACAACCCAAGGCACCTATAACACTCCAACATAAAGTTAAAGGGATGTTGTAGGATCCCTAGATAGTGCTATAGGAAACACTGGTAGTGCTACAGCAAAGGCAGAAAGTGCTAGAGGAAAAGCAGTAGGGGAAGAAAGGAAGCCAAGAAGAAACACCACAAGTACAAGAGGAGGAAGCTTCTCCAAAGACAATTGGCGGAGATTCTATAGAGCTATAGGAGCATAGCCCACAACCCAACTTGAGATACTACTAAAAGTTCATTCAAGGAGGCAAAGTGATCCCACAAAACTTTGCAATCCCTCTCTTATTTGAACTTGAAAAAAAGAGAGGAAGGGCACATCTATGGATGTAGGTTACTAAATCAAAGAAAGTTGAAGATGTGGGCCTTATGGAAGAAAAACTCTTATAGATGGGCAAGGAGTTGAGTGAGTTGAGAGATAGATAATACACCATGAGAACACAACTGCAAATAGAAAACACATGGATGAGGAGTAAATTGCAAGAAAAGGATACCATTTTGGCCACCATTGCAAACCTCTCCATGGAGGCACTTCAATGCAGACGACCATCCAAATCCTATGCAATTTACATCAAGGACCAATGGATGAAGTTCCAAATTAATAGATTAACACAACATGGGACCATGCCATTCCAGGATTATAGGAAATTCATCAATTTCTGTCATAATAGTACCCTTGAAGACAAGGCAAAATTTACTGAATTCTACTTACACAACCTTCCCTTAACATGCATGAATGTTTGGTACCCCAATTCAAAGTTAGGAGACGTACAACTGATGGCCCTTGCATCATGGAGGAGTCACGAGGAGCTGAGGGCTAAGCAAGTGAAAATAATAGTAGAAGAAGAGGAAAAAGGTGAAGATAATAGTAGAATAAAGAGGAAAAAGAACCCGTCTACACGAGGACAGAGAAAATAAATTCAATGGTTGTAATCAATAACCATGACATCATTTCCAATGATGCTCAACTTGCACCAATATACCCTACTACCTAGAAACACACCATCTCCGATTTTGAGGACACTATGAGACTGTTGGGTATTGAGAGCCAACAATCATGTCGGAGAAGATGGAATAACGTCCCACAGAATCTTTGGATAAGGGAGTATCACTCTCCTGAGAGATTTAGGAATGCATTGGAGAGAAAACCCCTATATAAATAGACCATCGAAACACTGAATATCAATTGGATTGGAATTACGCTCAGTTCACCTTTGTTGTTGGGTTTGCTGGAAGGCAGAAAGGAAGAAGAGGAAAGAAAGTAGTGGAAAGAAATAGAGAAAAATGCAGAGTTCTATCTTCATGAAGAGACACCATCCACATAATCTTGGGATGTCAGAGAGGCCACTAGGGTTATGAAGGATATGGATATAGATGACTAGGTTTCTCAAAGGATGAGCAACAATTTTAGTAGGGGATGATGATGAGGCTCATCAAAAAGTAAACTATATGGATCACAAGGCCACTCTCCAACTTATTAAATTGTATTTTCTCATATTTATTTACAAATTTTGTTATATTTTTCTTAGTGATAAGAGTAAAAGTGATTTACTATGTCATATGGCCTAATGTGTGTTAAATGTAGGAAAATGGAGCAAGTTTCAATTGACTTGAGTGCAGGGAATCGCAGTAGGAAAGAAAGAGAGATTCGTGGAAGACTTGGTTTCCCTCCTTAACTCCTCAAATCAGTCAAATATTCTCTACCTCTTCCTCATGAGCTCAGTGTCATTGACAGACGAGCAAGATGACTTAACTAGCAGCCAAGCTAGTGTCAGTGAAGGAAAAGTTATACTTGAGTTAGGGAGCTAGGTATCATTATTTTCTAGGCAGTTGCTGGTATGATGCAGGAGCATCCGAATGAAGAGGCAACAACTGGGAAATATTTTTGTTTCTATTTTATTTTGTTTCATTTAAAATCAAGCTTGACTTAGCCATTATTAGTTCTTAAATTAGGCAACTAGATTAAGTTAGGATTAGTTTAGAACTGTTTGAAGAAACTATTGAGCAATGGAAAAATAATTGAGGAATAGTTCCTCAACTGTAAAATAAACTGCTAACAATGTATTGAAAAGAAAAGAGTGAGAGAGAGAGGGGTTCTTTTTTTCTTTAACCAGATTAGAATGTATTTGTAAGCCTATGGGCATAGTATAAAAGAGGCCACTGATATTAGAAGAGCAGGTCAGAGAGAGAGAGAGAGAGAGAGATAGAGTATCAATATGTAATCCTTTGTTTATTTGTTATATGCATAGATTAATTCAAATCAGTATAAATGTGTGTTTCGAGTGATTGAATGTTGCATTTAATGTGAGTCGGGGTTTCTATACAATATATATTAATATAGTGTGTGTGTGTGTGTGTGTGTGTGTGTGTGCAGGTGAATTTGGTGAATACAAAGAAGAGAGTGAATACACAAAGAGGAAAGAATAGAAATGAGGTAGAGGATCATGATGGATCATTGAATCCATTCAAATGAAAAACAAAGAAATGTTTGAAGCATTCATTATTAAAGAATCATAGAGGTTAAGTTCAGGAGAGAAGAGTTGCATGGAGGAATAACAGAAGGCCAAAACCATTGAGGAACCCAAAACCGCGAAGAAAACCCAAAACCACTGAAAACTTGAACAAGTATGGGTGTAAATCATGATGAAAGGCGGATTTAAAATTAAAAGAGGAATTTTGGACGGAATAAAAATGGTAAGTGGTTTTTAGTGGAGCTCACCCGATTCAACTTAACATTTGACACGTAGCAGTCAGGCAAAGAGAGCAAACTGCTCATTTCGGGTGGGTATTCTCTGTGCTTATGGGTTGCCCGAAATCTTTGTAGATTGTTTGATCCACTAAGTGTAGATCTATGGTGGTGAGCTATTAGGAAAGATGTGTTTGTTCGAAGAAGACACTAGCCTTTGATCTGATGGCGGAAGATAAACGACAGAGATAAATATCGCATTGGAGGAGAACAGAGACATGAATAACCCTGACCTCAATCAATGCCCAATTGTGATCAAGAAATAGAGAAAGGATGGTTAGACCTGTGAAGAGGATCAATGGTGGGGATTTAAAATATCACATCACAAAACTAGTAGTGTTGTATCGGTGGAAAAGGGATACGACATGCATTGTGGTGGACCCAAGAGTGTTATAAATGTAGCGTATATGGCTTGAAGTCTGATTGCGTTTATCGCATATCGGAAGCGGAGGAGGAAAGTTTTAAAGGGGACCATAGGAGATTGCGATTGCAATAAAAGTATGCCTCGATAGCTGTGCAGAGCCCGTTTTAAAAGCATAAAAGGCATGTTTATGGCATATTTCTATTACAAAATATATATAATAAAAACAACACAAAATATAAAGGATTTATGGGTAAGTCCAACATTACCATAGCTATAAAGTGGGGTTCGTTTATATGTGGCTTAAGTATTTCGTAAGGTTAAGGGTTGTGTTATAAAGTTTCGATAACACTAATTTTTGAAGGTTGGGCTATTCTAATGAATTATTCTGCAAGGATTAAGAAAAGGGCCTTAACCATTGATACACACGGGTAGCCCTATTTCAGGTTGCCCTGCATCATTTTGGTATTAGAGCCAAGTTTTTCCTTTCTCTCAGTAAAGATGGATGTAGGATGAAGGGGTCGAGGAAGAGCCATGAAAATAATAATAGATGAAGAGTTACGAGAAGAGATTAGAAATATAATTTCATGTTTTCCAGCAGTGGAAGCAGAAAGGCGTAGAGATCCAGAAGGCGGGGATGATAGTGAGGAGGAAAACATAGACATGACAGATAGGTCAGA